>CALNHX010012332.1:0-25846 GCA_940337035.1 Agriotes lineatus
GTATTGGCCGCGAACATCGTCAGTAACTTGGTGTAATAACCACTGATCATAAAAAAATATATAGTCTGGGCGATATCGTTATTTCCCGGGTAGGTACGGGCAGCTGAATGTTTTTAGTTGGTGTGTTGATGAGAATGTAGCCAATTTGGGTTGTGTGGAATTAATGTTAAATGTAAAAATTAAAATGATGTAGAACCGCTCAACAACTGTTATACAAAAACAAAGCTGATTAATAAGTAAACCAATATGTTTATTTTTCAATTTCATATTCTACGCTAGGAAATGGCCAATAGCGACAACACGCGGGCATTATCGTTCATTACTTTCATTTAGGAATAATTAAAAACACTGGCCGTTATAATTGGCCATCGATAGTAAAGATCTGTAGGTTAACAACGACATTGGCCGGCCATTAACGTGAATGGCCCATTAACGTATTTCCCGCATATGCTATAACATTCTTTTTTTATGAATATATGAAGTAAATATTCTTTATATTACGTTATTTGGTACGAAAATTACTTTCCACCATGGGTGTAGGAAGGAAATTTTTCCAGAGTGGGTCGTTCCGAATCCACCATTCTTGAATGACGTCACTTTCCCACGAAGTGCTGCTAATCTCAAAATTACTGCTTTAAAAGTAACCCTTATCGGCGTATGCATTATCATACCAATACCTTTGGGGTTCGTGACTCCCTCAGAAGGGCATTTTTCCTATTAATGAGTATTCCTAGCTACCTGCCCAGCCTGCGGGTGAAAATTACTTCTAAAATTGCAGTCACTGTGGTAATAACAGGCTCTCAGCCTATAATAAGAGGAAGAAGCATTAAAGTATAGAACACAGGAGATCACGTTTTACATCGCCCCATAAAATTGTAAAAACTATTTGAGAAATTTCATACACAGAAACGGAAAATCTATAGTTTTTTCATATTTTTAAAAGCATCATATTTAAAACGGCTTTATAGAATTTTTAGATATAATTGAAATGCAATTAAGGGAATCGCATGCCGGAACTGCGATGCATTATGGGGAACGGGACATCAGCTATTATTCAGGGTTTTTTCACTCAGTAACTAGCGTAATGTAAAAAGTACTCAGAACTTAACAAATAAAAAACACGAAAAAATCAAAGTAGCACCGAAAAGTAATGTTTTTATTATAAATATATATAAATTATTAAAATAAATCCCAAAGAAATTAGCCGGGTAATACAGAAGGCTTTGGATAACAGCTGATAGCTGACACCCTGTTCCCCATTATGTATTGCGTTCTGATATGCGATTTCAATTTCATCTGAAAGTGTATTAAAACCGTTTTTAATTTATATTTAAAAATATGGATGAGAAACTATGCACTTTCGTTTCTGGGCATGAAACTTCTTAAATATTTTTTGTAACTTTAGTAGGCGACGGAAAACGTGTTTTCTATATTCTACATTTTAATTACTATGTCTACCGTTAAAGTAGTAATTTTTAGAATGACACCACTTGAAAAATTCGAACCAGAAATACGTTACACCGTTCGACCCCATTTTTACTTGCCCCCCCCCCCCCCTTCCCATTACTAATTTAGGAAATCCGACAAATTCAAGTCTCACATTGGATGACTATACTCGTGATTGGGTATGTCTAGCCATGGAATACCGCGCAAAATTCAAAATATTTAGTTTTATTTTACATTTTCAAGTCACCTACCGAAAGCTGTTATTTTATTCATTTATTTTGGGCTAGATTCTAGGGTAGGCCACCTGACCATCCCTTTCCTACGGCCATGCTTTCTACCTAAGCTTGCATATATATTTAGTTCTTAAAATGTCAGATGGATTATGTACTTCGTCAAATTAATTATTTGTCCAGTATACCAATCAAGTTATGTTAACTAAATCTCAAAACTAGCTCACTTAACATTATTTTTAAACATGAAATGTATTTTTAATTATTCTTAATGTAAAATTATGCTTTTACGTGCAAACTCTATAACGGTTATGTAGAGTTCTTTTATCTAAAGTGTACGTCAACCGTTCCTCCAACCTTTTAATTCAATAGCTCTTATAAATATAATTTCGCAGCTTATTTCAGCTAATTATTGAACAGGCATTAAATAAATCACTTTATTTACAATAAATAATTTCTCTCAGATACGTTTCGTTCCAATCTTCGACACACAATACTAGTGTAACCATGTCAAAAAGCTCTCTGGTATTATCGCATTGTAATCAATTAGATCTCTGCTATAGCCAATTGATGAACTCTAATCAGCCCACAGCAATGTCCTCTATATATGTACCTTACATCTTACGATGCTGATATATTCCATTACTTGGTATATGTCAATAAATAATACATGTTTTTACTGCAACTTGTGCTATAATTAAAAATTATTCAATCTTTTTGAGTGATTACGATGTAATTTAGTTATACATTTCAGAAGATGTGTGTATTCTTCTTCAAGGAAAATAATACATTGTTTGATATTTTGAATTCTACCTTTTTAATATCAAAATTTAAATCCACATTTTATCACCATCCTTTACCCATGCACAAGTTCATTTTCCAGAACTGCATTCTTTATCATTTCTGCTGCATCATTATTCAACTAAATTCAATTCAAACATTTTCTTGTTCCTTATACATGCTCTTTAATTACAGGCCATCAATCTGTCGTACATGCTTATTTCCTTACTATTTTACCTACCGTTATGAGAATGAACAGAAAGTGAAGTGACTTACTGTCATTTTCTAACAGAGAGAAACTATAATTTTAGTCCCATATTAATTACAATTTTCATTGTTAGTTTTATTTAGCAATTATAATCCAAGTATATCATGTTAATGAACTTGCAGTATTAGTTAGGTAGCAATTCTAAATAAGGTGTCTATCTCTATTTTTTTAATATAATTATTCATTTAATAACATATCAGTTAAACATAAAGTTACTATTACCAGACGAAGTCCTAGGTAGCCTTTAAAATTTTGCTTAAAATTAAAGAAACATTAATTTGTCCGCCATTTTGTTCATGTTCCTTACGGAGGTTGGTTTTTTAGACACACAGTTGGATAAACACAACTAATTCGGATACGAATTAGTTTTACTGAGTTCGTGATACCGACCCACTATTCCCATACATACATATTTAACAGAAATATAGAAAACTGTCCATATGAAGTGCATTCCATTAAAGTTTTAAAGCTCGCACAGCTGAATTGTATTATTTCCAGTTATTGTTTGCCCTACATTTCTATCAAACCAAATCGCCGAGTTCTATGACTTGCAGGCTTTCAAGAACAATGTTTTCACAACAAATATAATCGAGTAGACGCTTTGATAAAGCTTACAGCCTGGATTCCCGACGCCGAATTATCAGATATCAAGGTGCGAGTGCAATGTCTAACATGCTATCAGAGCCAAGATACAAATATGATAGGAATTATCAAAAATTGGCAATTCAAGCTTGCTTCAAGCGTTCGCTTATCGGTTTCCATGCGTAAGTTATCCCGTAGTTCAGATTAGTTTCTAATTAGATGGCATTTTCCATTTAGTTTCTTCCAAAAACTTATTGGAACTAAAATTTGTCTTAAAACAAATCTGATAATCAACTAAGTTTCAACTACTTTTAGTTTATTACAACTGATTCCCAAATCAATATTCAAGTTTGCTGATACAGTGACCGAGTGACATAGCTACTAATCACTGACGATTAGAAAGCATACACTCTAAACTCGAAACTCGAGAGAATATAAAAATGCAAGTAATTTAAAAATTTACAACAATTTGCGAATAAGTAGGCTTAAGATATAAGAGAAACATAGTAGAGATAAGGTGACAGATTGCAGATGTGTACACATCGCTATATATCACGCCTCCTATTAGAACGTGTACTATAATCAGTATCTAAATACTCGTCTGGAGTAGGTACACATTTTGTTACATCATATGATGTTTTTTTATCTTGTGTTTACTCGTTCAGTTACTGTCCCAGTCAAGAAGTAGCAATCTTTCCATAAAAACTCGTGTGTATCTTCAGCGATTGCAGTTAGTAATCAACAATTTACATGTTTTTGCCGATCTTTTTATTTATATGTTTGTGTAACTAAGGTCATCCACATTGATAAATGTTGAACTACACCACATTAGCTTCAGCTGTGGATTAATTAAGAAACATGAAATAATCACAAAAATATATTGGACCTTTAATAAAACACTAAGAAGTTTGTTTAGCTTCCTAGTTAAACCATAAAAAATAAATGTAAATAAAAAAAACAAAAAGTCTTTAAGCATCAAAATGTTCCTAACAGATACTGCAAACAAACACGTCTAAATTAGTACATTTTTAGTTGTTTTATATTCCAAAGACACCACAGTTAAAATTGTAAAAATGAATGACAACACGTGGAGCTAGAGTTAAATAATGTTACAACTCCACGCCCTTTTTTTCTCTTTTCAAAACGATACTGCTGCGATTAAATCTGCATGTAAAGGCCACTAAGCCACGCGAATAGTAAACAATACATTATTCAGCAGTCAAATTAAAAAAGTAATTTCAGGATTTCAATTGCTTTTAGGTAGATAGTCGTACAATAATTTTTTTAAAGGATAATTGAAACGTGGGTTGGGAAAATTTCAACACGCGAGAGAATCGTTACTGTGCTAACAATTTCTTTGCAAATGCCGACAGGTGGTTCTACAATTTTGTTTAGAATAGCGATGTAGCTCTTTTAATCTTCGAAAATTCAATTTCAAGTCGCTAGAGTTCCGCAATTTCGACTTTTTATCCAAACTGAACGTTTTCTTGCTACTCGGCGTCATCGCGTTGATGAATGTGAACTACTGAATATTTCTGCTTTAATACTTACCTTTTCCTTTAAACTTAACACATATTTAACATAAAAATGTAGAATTTTAGCAATCTAGATGAAATTTTATTCAGTTTAACATGAAGACCGTCAGAAGTATATTTAATATGTTCTTAGACAGTCATTTTTTTTCATACTTGATGTCGGTCATCTTTAAAACTGTTGAGGTTATCTTTTATTTGTATTTTTTTCATTTACTGTAAAACAAATTTAAAAAATGTTAGATTAAAATATATAAAATTTTAACATTCAGAATTTCTGACTCATTATCTACCAGCTTCTAACATCCACTGCTGGATGTACGCCTTCCCTAGGTATTTCCATTCATTTCTGCTTAGTGATGCCGTCTAGATCTAGATCTAGACTTTATAGACTGGTCTTGTCTTGTCTAGACCATGAAAACTCGTCAAACTCTTGTTTAGAAATACCAAGACAAGACACGAGTTCCTTACTGATTCCCAAATTGGGCAATACCGCCCCTTGTGGGCGCTGGAACGATTCAGGGGGTGGCAGGAAGCTGAGGTGCTTGTGGGGGCGTTGAATAAAAACAGGGGGCGGTAAATGAATAAAGAAAGAAGATAAGAAAATTTTGAAAAACCATTCGTACATGTTTCATCTGTTGGTAAACTTGAATAACATGGAAACTCTAGTGATTAGGTACAGCGGTCACAAATCTGTTAACTAAAAATATAAATCGACTGAAAAAAACTAATCGCGATGATATAAGAATGCTGCTGACAAAGATACAGCCGAATTTTAACAAACTGGTAGCAGCTCACCGCGTTCATCCTTTTCATTATAGTATTTAACGGTATTATTCCAATATTGACCATATAACAGAGGATAAATTTTGTGGCCTAGGCGGATGCTGTTTAACAGTTTCCGTAATATCCAATAAAAGTGACCAATTTTAAGATATGTGATTTTACTATAAATAAAACTTACGAGTAACTTGAGACTCGCACAGAAATTGGTAGTGTAGGAACGGTTATTATGGCCGTGGCTGTTAAATTTTAACGGCCTTGGCTGTTATGAGTGACATTTCGATTAAGCAGATAGTACAATAACATATAGCTACTATGGTGATTTTTATTTTAATATTATCTTCGTTATCTTAATTTTCTGTGTATTATTATACGACTGTTGCAATGGCCGATTTCAATAAATAATTTTAAGCTTCAAAGTGTTTTAATTGCAACAATATATTTTCTTACTATGTCCTCCTAAAACATAGGTAGAAATATAGATACATAAAATAACACAAACTTGTCACTGCAGCCTTCTGTTTGTTCACTTATAGAAGGCAGATCTTCAGTGGGTGCGCGGGGGGGGGGGCACTGAAAAAGGATGGTAAGCCAAATAAGATTGAAAATCTATGGTCTAGATCAATACTCTTGACAAAATTTTACACAATTTTCAAAACCCTAGATTAGCTAGTAGGTTGTAGATACCTAATATGATTTTTTTACTCCCATACATTATGAGGTAACTAAGTAAAAAGTATCAACAAAAATTGAATTCCTATCAAATAGGAAGGTTTACTTATAAGTAATTAATTATCTATCTACTAAATAAATGTAATTAAAATTTGTCATTATAGATGTTATACGTTATAGTTTATTCGAAAGATGTGTTTTATATTAAAAGAAAATCTGTAAAAGGTTTTACACGGAACTTCCCTCGCAAATGGATGTTTTGAAACAAAAAATTTTGAAAATATCAAAGAAAAAAGGTTTTCGCCTTGTATGTGTTGGGTCCAAAATATGCTGTTTTTCGTCAATGGTAAAAACCTGAGCCATTTGCAAAATATTACTAATTGTTCTTGAGTTAAAGCAAACATAGGCAGCATTATATGTTTTTAAGCTGCTTACCCTCCATGTGTATCAACGATAATTTTTTTGCCAGGTGGACATATAAATCGCATGCAAAATAGTGTCTTCCACCAACTAATAGTTTTTGAGTGATGCCGCCAACACACAGACAGACAGACGGACATACAGATAGACAGACAAACAGATACACAGACGGAATTAAGAAAACCTGTTTGTCGTCATCTAGGGGATCTCTGAAAGTCTGAAGAAATCGCGATTACAATACTTCTTTCGTATTTTAGACGAGGAAAGTAAAAATACACTTCAATAAGTACTTTGATAAATTAATATATTAAGTAAAGTATTCAAAACAAAATAATAAAATTCTTTCAAAATCTATGTTAAGAAAAACCACATATATTTTGTACAACAAAAAAATAATATAAATTCGAGAAGAAAAGCCCATTACTTACTATAAGATGATTTGTATGAGTTACAGTTCAAAGAATTTAATGAAAGCTCATATGACCAAAATTAAAGGAAAATAGCAACAAAAAATAAAGACACCATTTCTCTTAACTAACAAAACCCTTAAAATTTCCGAAATATAATGCGTCATTCCACACAAGCCTGAACCTACCCCATAGGAGGCGTGTGTGTTTATTAGTAATTTATGAATCAAAGGCGTAAAACAAGCACTTTTGGCCCCGCGGCGTGAAAGGATATATCACGATGTGTGGAGTACCGAGGGCTATACCACCAGAAGGGCCAAAGACCTGAGGTGCATACAAAACTTGATGTGCGATCGAACTTTAATTTAAAAAGGAAAACCAGATTAGATAATATCGTTGCAATTCTGACAGTTATTTTAGCTGATTGGCACCTTCATAACTATGGTTTTTATGAATAGGTGTTTATAAATAATAACTAGAATAACGTCAGCAGGCGATAATAGTTATTTATGTACCAAGTAAATTATGAAGATGTTTATGCCCTTTCGAGGGCGACAATTTTGCAAGCTTGAGGGCTAGAAGCCTGAAGTTTTATAAGTCGCCCGAAGTCTATGAACATCAAGTAATGCACGTGCTGTATATAACGTTTTATTTTCCATTTTGAATACGCAATTAACTTGCAGAGCAGTCCATTATGCCCTAGGGCGTTATGAGCAGGCGTAAGATAACGTCCGCTCTTTATGCCCTCTCAAGAGGAGCTCGTAACTCCTTAGAGCGTTATGGACTGCTTTATATACCTCGTATCACAGATATAAACAACAAATAATAGATCAATGGAAAACAAAAATGATTTTCCCGCTAAAATGACGTCAGCTGGGAATCTTTTTATCGGCCAAGTACGAAAATGACTCGCTTTACGACGCATATTCATTGATCCAACATACATAAAATATATTACTTGATTAATCAACAGTCTTGGAACAATATTGATATCTAGACAAAACAATAAGAAGACTTTTTAATCTAGACTTAGACTTAAACTCATCTTGCCTAGACATTTCAAGGCAAGACAAGATTTTTCAAAGTTTGCCTTGTCTTGTCTAAACTCTAGACTGCAACACTATTTCTGCCTTGGGCTTTTTGCTGCCAGTTTCCTGATGTTCTTCCTAAATCGTCTGTCCAACGGATTCGCGGTCTTCTTCTGCTTCTAGTGAAGTCTCTGGGTCGCCATTGTAGAATTTGTGTAATTCACTTTCTACCTTTTCTGTTGGCAATATGTTCAGCACATGTCCATTTTACTTTGATTTTTTTCCCAATATGTCACGTACTTCTTATGATTTCATTCCTAACTCTGTTTTGCACTTTCACTCCCAAAATCGACCTCACCATTAGGGTTTCCAAGTCTCGGGACCAAAAGTGTTTTCGGGACTTACGAGCTAAATTTCAAGTCCCGGGACTTGTCCCGAAAATCCCGAAAATGGTCCCGTAAGGGAAATAGTCTTCAGGTGAAATTTTAATATCCAAAGATAAACTAGTGTTTTAAGTTAAATAAAGCATTTCGGTGCTGATAATTTGCATTGGTGCTCGTCTACAACTTCATTGCTTTCTTCTGGTACTAAAAATGTCTGTCGCTGTTCATCTTTTGCTTTTGTTTGATCTACAAAATGTTTGTGTAATCCTTTTGTCAAGCTGCCTCTGATTATGATAATTTTGTAGCAACCAACTTTACATTTCGCCAATTGTTTTATCTTCAATATATAAAATTGTCGCCATATTGACTTCAAATCATTTTTTTAGTGTAGAAGGAAGATAGGTCGCGAATCGGAATTCATTCTAATCGTAACGCTTTAGCAGACACATAACGAACACACATAAAACTCAAAAATATAAATTATTCAGCTTCTTCGCACATATCTAAATCCAAAACAAAAAAACAGACAAATACATAAATCGAAGAATATATGTAAATGTGGCTGCAACAACACACAGGTTTAATTCTAACCTACCGAAAATAATACCTCTCCTACCTACGCAAAATGCAAATAATGCAAAATGTGCAAGAGGCATGAGTAGTACGTCGGACGCCTGTGAATACCCGTCCTAATTCTTTGATATCGAGTATACGCACGCATGTTGACATGGTCCCGGGACTTCGCCTGTTCTGGCTGTGGTGCCGGGACTCGTTTTTTGTGGTAGAATCCCGGGACTGTCCCGGGACCGGATCCCGGGACTGGAAATCCTACCCACCATTGCTGTTTTGGTAGATTGCAATTTTCGGCTAATTATTTAGTTAATGTTAAGTTTCGGCGCCATACGTCAAGACGTTGCTGGAAAATATAGCTTAGCAACAACGGTAACTTACAAACTACAGGAGAAAACAGAGAAGGCGGCAAGGAGAGATCAATGGAAAATCCTTGAAGAAGGATTGCCCGGAACTTTCCTCGCGCGAATTATACCAATTTGCAAATAAAAAAATATTGCAATCGCTAGGATTCGAACTCACGCTCCCAGGCACTAACTTAGGCGGGATCTGATTACTAGTTGGTCTGTTGCTTTATCTGTTAGCCCACGCCGGCACAGCAGTTGGATTCTCTTTTGGATGTATTATAATGAACGCGTTGATCACATTTTACCATATTGACCCTGTATCTGTTATGTCCCATTTTCGTCAAGGGTAGGAACCTGAGCTACGCGCGAATGATTACTTTTACCTATTGTTGAAATAAAGCAGAAATAGAAAGAATTTTATTTTTTAAGGTGCTCACCCTGTAGATGTTTGATCGAATATATATTCCGTCTTAAGCCAGGTCGACATCTAATTTACATGCAAAATATGGTTTTCCTCCAACAAATACTTTTTAAGCTATACCACCAACAGACGGACAGACAGACTAACATAATTGAGAAAACATGTTTCCCT
This sequence comes from Agriotes lineatus, assembly GCA_940337035.1. Classification (NCBI taxonomy): domain Eukaryota; kingdom Metazoa; phylum Arthropoda; class Insecta; order Coleoptera; family Elateridae; genus Agriotes; species Agriotes lineatus. The sequence goes on from CALNHX010012332.1 coordinate 10,041, forward strand.
TTATCTAGAGACGCTGAAATGTGCTATGCGAAGAAATCTTGTCTTTCAGACAAGGGAAGTAAAAATGGACTTAACATGCTAACAAAGAAAAGGAAGAATACTTCAAGACATATTAGACACACCCATCCCAAACCCTTTGTTTTAAGCAATTTTTTATAAAAACGTAACCTACTAAAATTCGCAAATATCATCATTTAAATGTCTTTACAATGTTTAGTTGCCGTTTCATACAGAAAATTTAATGAGGTTGACAAATTTAATTACAAAAACAAGAACAATTCTTACATAAAATTGAACTAAGAAGGTTAACTACTTTTTGAAAAAAACAAAAATTAATAACGGGTGTACTCCCTTCTAGCAGTCATACAGGTTTGCATTCTTCTCGGAATGTTTCTTACAAGATTGAGATATTCTCTGCAATTCTTCTACAAGCATGTTTTCTAGCCATCGTAATCGACCAGTCTAGACATTCAATATTCACCTCTCTTAATACTGTTGCTACGACGTTAGTAGCTCTGTGAGGCTTCGCATGTAAATGATACCAAGACGATATTTTCTGTATATAGCAGTACGATACATTAATTTGAATAATCTGGTCTCTATATATTCCTACTGTTAGTGACCCATTCCGGATTATTACTAATTTTGCACGACCATCTAAACCGATTCCCCCTTATACCATAAAAGATTCCCCACCATATTTTTCAGTTTCCCGAAAGTTCTACAATACATACCTCTCACCTGGCTTTTGTAAAACACGAACACGGCGCCGGTGATCATTTGGAGGAAGAAGGAATCCAAACTCATTCGAGAATAGAATTGAGATCCACTCTCTATCATCCCTGTCGTGACTTTTTGAAAGTCCATGAAAGTGAGTACCAGGGGTTTATTATATTCTATGCATTTCTCGATCAGCTGCTCTTTGGAAATTTAATTATCTTCTTTTTACCGCTTTGAACATTTTGTAGCATAATTTGCATGTATTTATTCCCGTTCATAGATTTTTTAACTTCTTTTGTGTCAAATTAGTTTCTTATTTCATTAGATGTTCATTTGTTGAGTTCTCACTGTATTCGTCGGCGTTTGCCTTTTATTCTGATGCAAGACTGGTTCCATATCCTAGTATCTTTTTCTCGTGTTTTCCATAAGGTTTCCCTCGTTCGTTTTGACGATTCCTCTGATATTACATTCATTTAATGCTTCTTCGACCAGTTTTAATATCTGATTATTTATTTTATTCACATTTTATTTGAGAGATCGTCTTTTGTTAGTTTCGCATCAAGTATTTTTCGATATTTTTTGCTGTATTCCGAAGTTTTTACATTTTTTCGTTGACTTCGTTGACTATGTATACTCCCCGTTATGAGCTACGGAATGGAGATAACGACACTAACCATTAAATCTATAAATAAGCTAAAAGCAACACAACGAGCAATAGAAAGAATCATCATGGCGTAAGCCTTAAAGGCCACATAAAAAAGAGGGGAAAAGGGCTAAAGAAAAGAATGTAATAAAAAATACATGTACCGCGACAAAATGAGCATAGCTGGACAAAACGGATAGTATAGAGGCGACCTAGATTACACAAAAGAAGTGCTGGAAGACCACAGAATAGATGGATCGATAACTCTAAAAAAAGAGTGGGCAGAAACTGGCATCAATTGGTCCTAGATAGACATGACCAGAAAGTACATGGGGAGGCCTATGTCTAAGAGTTGACGAAGAAAGGCTGCCGAGGAGAGAGAGAGAAGAGTAATAATTAATACCTTTCCTTAAATTAATATAAACCACAAAACAATCTCAAGAATATGTACACGTGAGCAATACGTGAGACACATTCTCACATCCACAATTTTAACTTTTTCTGAAGACTCTGTCAGTAGCGAAACGTGTTCAATTAATTGATCAATATTTGAAAGAAAAAAAAATAAATTGACTGCTACATCTTCGCGAGGAAAACTGTAGTTTTTCTTTTAAATTAACTCTATCATTTCCTTGTCCTATACCGTGTACTCCAATTACACTCTAAATTATCTTCATTTTTCCTAATTTTTCGAGATTATCAGAAATCGTGTTGAATTTTATTCTTTTGCTTTAGTGATAACATCTTAGAATATATCTACTTCGTCATCTTGATGCCATACTCTCCACTCACTCTTATGTCCGATGCGTCCTTTTTCAATCATTATAAAATGTGTGATTAGATTCAAGTTTCAGTAGTTCTTCGTTTCATCATCTCACCTACTACGTCCCATTCTATTTTCATTAGTTCATCTATTTCAATCAATCTTTCCTCCGATGCAATCGTCAATCACGTAGCCTCTCTCGTCAACTGCAGCATGTAGGCCTTCCTTAACGTTTGCTATCTAGGTCGGTTTTGTGCTCCGTTCATCCAGCTGCTGGAGAATGCCTTAAGATCATCCGCCCATCGAGTTGGAAGACGTCCTCTGTTTCTGTAAGCGTCTTATCTAGGTCGTCATCCAATAATCTTCTTCGACCAGCTGTCGTCCCTCGTTCTTGCCACGTAGATCGCCTAACTCCACAACCCTTTCTACCACATCCGCAACCCTTGTCGTATTGCTTCATTTGTTACCGTGTTAGTAGACTGTTTGTTTATAAAGAGTAAATACTCCAAGTTCAAAGGCCTCTATTTCTCTTTCTGTCTGCGTTGCTCCTCGTCCCCGCTTCTCATGCATAGGTGGCAATGGGAAAGATAAGAATATTTACAAGTTTTAGTTTTGTTATCTTCCATATCTTCGGCAGTTGGCAGTCGCATCTTTGCCATCGCGAGCCGCGTCATATTTGTTTTTACGATCCTCCGCTGCTAGTGATCAGCCAGACTAAAAGTAGATAAAACTGTTGACAACTGTATGCCCCGCTGTGTTCCTGATATGTGGAGAGTTGTTCTTTGCCCTGTTCATTATCATTATTTGGGTTTTGGCTCTAGTTAGTGAACTTCGCTTACTAACCGTATCCTGTCCATGACGTCTGTCATGTTTTCCATACTTGCAGAGATGGTAAAGGTGTCATAGGCATAACGAAGGTTGCTGATTTTTCTTTTCCCATCAAAATGCCTCCTTGTCAATCATCTAAAACTTCCCTCATTGACCGAGTGATGCGAGGGATTTCGAAACTACTGAGCGAAAATTAATTTCTGTGTATGTACCTATATACGTATCTTCCACACATAGCGGGTTACGAATGGATTTTTATGAAAATTTACAGAAATGTTTGATAAAGTCTTGTAACCAACTGACTTTGGTTTCACTGTGTTGCAGCGTTCGTTGTGAACAGACCCAAATACTCAAAGAAAGAGAAAAAGAATCTTTCCTAAAAATGGATCAAACGATTTTGATCATTTTTACAGACAACATTTTCCTCATTTTACTCATAAGTGATATGACATAGTCATATGCCAAAAATTCCAGGGTGGGGGGTATCTGGCGAGGGGTGGGAGGTACACATTTTATACAGACTACTTTCCATGAAAATTTGCGGAGGTGTTTTATGCAACTTTAGATCCATGGTACCAGATTTTGATTTCACTGTGGTGCACCGTTCGGTGTAACGAGGCCCAAATACCCAAAAAATTCGAAAGACAAAATTGTTCACAAAAATTACTCTTAACGATTTTTATCATCTTCATAGACGAGATTTCCCTCTTAAACATAAGTGATACCCCATAGTCGGTTTCTACTAAAAATTGTAGGGAGGAAAATAACTGGAAAGGAGAGGAGGGGGCAGATTTCATACAGACTAATTTCTATGAAAACTTATGGAGATGTTGTATGAAGCTTTCGAACGATGCTATCAAACTTTGGTTACGCTGAAATGTAGTGTTCGGTGTGAGAAGGCCCAAATACCCCAAAACATTTCAAAAAACCACTTTTTTCTTAAAAATGGCTAACGATTGTGATCTTCTTCACAGACTATATTTCCCTCTTACTCATAAATGGTACCCATACTCAGTACCTACCCAAAAATTCCAGCGAGCAGATATCTGGAGGGGAGGGGGGAAAATTTCATACAGACAACTTTCCACAAAAATGAAAGAAGATGTTCTATGAAGTTTTACAAAGATGATACCAGACTTTGGTTTCACTAGAATGCACCATCTAGTCTGGGGAGACCCAAATACTCTAATGTTGAAAAAAGGACAAAGGTTTTTTTCTCAAAAATGGCTCTAAAGATTTTGATCATTTTCACTGATGACAGTTCCCTCTTACTCATAAGTGATGCCCCATATTCCAATCACCCAAAAATGCCAGGGAGGAAGTTATCTAGGGGTACAAATTAATACTAATATTTCAGTGCTGAGCTTATGGGGTATAAAAACTGGAGTTGCGCGAGGTCTATTGATGGCAGAAATACTAGTGGTAGATGCTTCCTTGTCTGACTCCAGAGTGTGATCTATTCATACATTTGCCACATTGTTCTCACAGTCTCCGGATTAGCAGGGTTAGATGTTACGGAGTGCCCATATTCTTCACGATTTGCTACAGCATGTTATATTTTACTTGGTCGAAGTCTTTCTGATAGTCCACGAAACAGAGATAGATTGGCACGTTGAACTCTTTGGTTTTCTCTTAGGTGCCCTTTCCTGTTATAGTCTGCATGTTTCTCCGATATCTAAAGTAGGGAAAATTGTTTCAAACGCTTGTGGATGATACAATACAAGACTTTACTTGTGAGGAATATGGGGAGGGGGGTTCTATATTTTCCCCAATCAAGTAGATGTCCTTTTTTAAACAAAGAGGTATCAGTATTAGTTCTTTCTAACTCTAATAAATAGACATATCTATAACTGTCTGCTGTTACAAGCAATAATTTAAAAATATACGGAATATATTATTTTAATCGTTTCCCCTGTCGTAGGAGCAGATGTAAAATATAGCCATTCTGTCAAGTAGTTGTTTGTATACAGCTGTTCGAATAAAAGGGTTTGCTATTTAAGAAATGGTAAAAATAGCGCATCGTGTTGAAATTCATTATTTTGTTTGTTGGAAGCTACGATTTATATCAAAAAGGACAGTTTGAAAACTATATTCCTTTACTTTCGCCAGTCCTTAAATAAATTAGGTATGGAATTTGGATGTCATTGGATGGATGTCTTGAAATATGAAAAATAATACCTATAGACTCCTGAAATTGATAATCGATATAAATATTTCAGATCAAGGACAATTTGACGTCCTGACTGCAAAACTACTCGTGGAAAAACTGTTTCGAGGTAGACAACATCTTTGTCAATCGTTGCTAAAAAACTAGCTCAAATGTAAACTTCTCAGCAGGGAACAAATTGCTGAAACGAAAAATTGATTGTTTTGAGATGTCAAAGATACTGCTTTCAGCAGCGTAAGAGCACTTATTTTTATTAAAATATGTATTTGCTCTTAACTTGTAAACATCAATTTATCAAGTCACTGTATTCACCTTGAAAATGTCTCTTAACCGGCTAGCCTGTAAATTTTTTACTAGCTAGCCAGTAAAATTTTACAAGCCTAGATAAATGATAGCGTGCAAAGCCAGAGTTGTCTTCCTTAGTATGTGTCATATTGATGAATTTAGTTGCTTGTCAGTTTGACATTATGAATAAATGGTAAATTTATAGTTATTTACAAGTGAGGAACAAATAAAATATTCAACAATACACGCAAGGTAACTGGTTTTACTGGCTCCAGAAGGTGACTGGCTCGTCTTTGGCTAGCTAATCATATCCTTCTGTCCGCCAGTAAAAATCCCCTAAGAGGGTTTTTACTGGCGAATAGAAGGATATGACTGGCGAGCCGCAAGCGAGCCAGTCATTTTCTTGAGCCAGTAAAACCTGTTACCTTGCGTGTATTGTATTTATAAACAGCAAAAGGCAGTTGATTTATAATCATTATTGCAATTCACATTCTACAACCTTTAAACAAAAATAAGCTACGATCTGCAGCAGATTTGAGGAAACTGATGATGTTTCAACTTATAATTTTTGTAATTTGTAAAAAATTTTAAAAACTATAATAATAGTAGTAGTTGATTGGGTAATTAAATTTATGCCCCCCTCTAACTGGAATCCTGGCTAGGCCCTTGAGCATGACTAATACAGCCGTATTCATAGTCGTTCGCCAGCGGCTCGCCGGCGAGTCGCCAGAGTTTCGTTATGAATAGTATGTTGGCGGCACTGTACGTCTATGTCAAATTCGAGGTTAGCAGGTTAGATTATGTGTCAGTCTGTGTCATAACTGACGGAAAACCTAACCTGATCACCTCGAATTTGACATAGACGTACAGTGCCGCCAACATACTATTCATAACGAAACTCCGGCGATCAGCTGGCGAACGACTGTGAATACGGGTGTAAAAATTTCAGCAGATTTCCTGCTATTCTTATACATAACCTACAGCTTCAATGCAAAGTGCCAGTTTTAGCAACGAATCTAAACCAGTATACTATTTTGACCTAATATCGAAGCAAAGCTGCTTTTTACAAAGCATTACATTCAGATATCTATAATATTTAAAGACAATGTAAAAAACACTCACTGGAAAAAATAAAAATTTATTCCGCGGCTATTTAACTTTATTTTTCTCAAAATTGATAAAAAAATATTCGTGAATCCTTGGTGAAGTGCATCTCGAAAATCTTCTTCGTTATACATAATTCATGTTTTATGGTTAATCTTGAAATGCAAGTACCTACTTAGTGTTCACATTTATATTATAAATTCAAGCTGTAGGTAGGTGAATTGTGCTTCCTTTTAGCGTTTTAAAGCGTCTGTAATTCATTCACAATGTTTCCTCCTCAGAGCTTGCTATGTTAGTGTGATATTTTTCTTGACACGTATGCGAAATAACTAGACATGACTAAATTGGGTTGTTGTTTTGAACTTGTGATTATAATTTTCTAAGGCTTGCACTGCTGCCAATAAAATTTTTGTATTTTTCGGTAAAATGTTGTCATTAAAATTGCAACAATTTCAATAAAGTAGTTGCAAAAATGTCATCGTTTTTTCATGTCACAGTTTGATTTCTTCACAATGCAACCTAATAAGAACATATAATAGCCTACTGGGAGGAGGAAGCATTGTGAATGGATTATAAAATAGCTATAATATGTAAACATTGTCCATAAAACCCAGTTACTGTATACTACATAAAAGTGCAACAATGGTAGATGCACCCTAAATCAGTATCTATATTTACTCTGTCCGATTTATGATGTTGTAGTTGGTGTCGGTTTGTTTGGTAAATTGCCAGAAATTGACCCATTAATTTTGTAGTACATTTTCTTATATTATTATTGGCACTGACAATTGAGCTAATACCACTACCTAAGTTTGGGAACTTATTTCCTGAACTTTGATGTGAGAAATTTCTCCTTTTCTATGAAACATCGCCAATGTAAATACATTTCCCTTTATAATCATAAAATCATGCAGCCAATTTTTAATAGTATTGTAAAAAGTTGTTTTAAAATACTCAACTTCAGAACGGCTTATCTGTAACTAATCGGATTGTTCCTTCAACACTTTTTCGATGCCTTTCTGTTAATTGTTTCACCATTAAACAGGAAATTTTATAAGGATTTCTTACTGGGTGGGCAAAATTGTTTTATCTTTTCCTATCTGCTTTTTAAGTAGGTGGGGCGTTTTGAATTTACCTCTCCAAAATATGTAGCTGTGATTGGCTGCGCCCGTACCGAGTGTACAATGTGTTGAAAATCTAGCCAAAAGCGTAGAAGGTATAACATCAACATTTTAAGTTTCAGTTATGTTAATAAATGAAAGAAATACAGTACAGTTGCTTTTTCAGAATTTAACTGGTAAAAATTATTAAATAAATGTATCTAATTCAGCAAACAATTAATTAGGTATATTATTCTGAAAAAGCCTGCTTTTTCTACAATTCTCGTCAAACTACAGATGCCTAAAATCAAATTTACCTCAAAATTTGGTTTCGGTAACTTTTCCAGTTAGATTCATGCTTTTTTATTTACTCCTAATTTAAAAAAACAGACCGTAGTTATTTAAGCCAAATTCATATACATCTCTCTATAAAGCTGCTACGATATGCTACTGTCTAAATTGCCGCAAAAAGTTTCATGAATCCTAGCGTGTGCACGGCTATTAAAGAATTAAGCTGTAAGGAACTCGATCGTGAAATATGTTACAGAAAGAGACTTCGCCAATCTAATTTTTGCTTTACAAGGCAAATTAATTCAGTTATATTACTTATCGTCCTCGCGTAGCGACACTGTATCAGCGGATGTTGTTTATCACTCGCAACACTCTTTCTATTGTGTTTATGCTGCTTGTCACTTACTCGCGCCTAGCTTGCTTTCCAAGCAAGTTGCCTGCTGATATAATACGGTCAGCACATTAATTGCAAGTATCTCTTCCAGAATTTATTTTGCGGCGCTTATTTAGTGCTATTGCACGTAGCAATGCATACCCGCTTGACTACTTTAAAGTTACGTATAGGTTATGACCTACAAAATTCAACTGAAATCGGCATAGTAAAGTGCCTTCAGAAATGATCGAACGTTTTTGAATGGTCATGATTATACAACGTATGAATAATATGTTGGTGGCACAGTAAGTCTTTGTCAAATTCGAGGTTATTAAGTTAGGTTTTGCGTCAGTTTTGACACAGACTGGCGCAAAACCTAACCTGCTAACCTGGAATTTGAAATAGACAGCGTCGGCTTAGCTGAATTATTTGCCTCACTAACGTTCGGCTAAATAAACTTCAGCTTCGCCACATAAAGTATCACTTTTACTCCTAATAACATAATCTACTAGTATCATTAGATTTTTTTGTAAATATACAAACCGCCTACTTAATTATTGTCGATTAAGGAGAGCCTCTAAACAGTCGCTTCTTCGCTATATATAAGCCGTTCCGTAACTTTTTCCGAACCTTGTATACTATTCTGGTGTCTTAAATAGTATAGTCTACATAAAATTAACCGACCGAATTTGAATATGAAGCAGTTTACGCTTAACCCGGTTTATGAAGCATAAGCTTTATTGAAATTTAATCCTGCCATTGTGTTCTGTTTGCTAATGCAATAGTGAAGTACGAAATCCAGGTAGCCGGAATAAAATTCAGTTCATTTTAGATAGACTATAATAACATCTCTTCTAAATCTCAGGTTGTAAAAATCAGTATAATGTAAGGCCCACAATAGTGAAAATAATTAGACACATGTTTATTTTATTGTTAGATACTATGACAACGTGCCACTAACTAAACGGGTAAAGCCTCCTCATTATCTATTCGCAGACACTTTTAGGTTAACGGATTTGCTAGCATTATTTAAAACAACCAAAAAGGCAGCCGGCTGAGGTCTACTTAAGTTATTACATTTTTTATGCGGCTGTTGAATTCCATTGCCAGAAAAGGAAAGCAGATGCTGTTTTAGCCGAGGTATTGATTAACTGCTTCCGAAGCTATATCATCCAAATTTAGTGCGCTAATTGGATATGTTACCAGAGTTTTAGACAGTTTGGAAATTCAAACTGGTTTATTTTTAGTTGATCGATTAACAGCGAATGATTTGAGTATTTTTACTACCTTAATTATTTTAAGCGGTTGAGTTATTTTCTTTTATTAATTGGGACCCATAATGCTAATAGAAAAGAAAATAAGACAGGGCCAACGTCATAATCTTGCGAAACGCCTTTGTTGGGCAAACGTTTTTGTTTGCACTTTCATTTCATTGCATGAAATTCTCCTTGGCCATGATTTAGTTGTGTGGTGTTATTTTACTTAATTTACTAGCATTCGTTAGGAAATGATCTTATTTTGCTCAATGTCACGGCTTAAATGTATTTGCTAATTGATAAAATTTTAAAACACATAAGTGTGTTATTAATATATTTTAACTAATATTCACCACTGTGGATGTTTTTTCCTGCAAAGGAACTCTGATTAGTTCAAATCTATAAAACTATACATATATCATCTATTTTCGCATGTCTTCGCCAGTATCTTAAAATATTGTTGCCATTTTCCATGTTTTATCAACTAAAAGATGTGAAATGCTGCTACTACGGAAGCAAATACAATTGTTGACTAATAGTTATCCTCAATGAAAAGTTTAACCGACTACTTTTTGTGATTTTTTGATGAAAACATCATAGTTGATTTTTACAAAATTGAGTATCAGTTAGTAATAAAATATCTATTTTCAAAAACATGATCCAGTAAGCAAAATTTTCCAAGTATGTTGAATACATTGAAGGATTAATATATTTCCTAAGCCAACACATTCTAAAAGGGGAAGAAAGCAGGTCAGAGATGAACATCGTGTCCACTCCAGAAAATATCGATGTTGTGCATAACATACTTTTGGAGAGTAGACGAATTGAGCTAAAGCATATAGTACACGCTTTGAACATTCAATACGAACGTGTTTTGCATATCGTGCATCGCGATTAGGATATGAGAAAATTATCTGTTAAGTGAGTCAACAAATGTCTGAAAGCTGACCAGAAACGACTGCGAGTGGCAAAATCTTAGTTGTTCTGCGGCCATTTTAAAGAGTATTTTTCGAAATTTTTGAACCATATGGTTAGAATGGATGAAACGTGGATCCATCATTACGCTCAAGGAGCCAAAAAAACAGTCAATGGAATAGGACTACTCTGGCTCCCTCGACCGAAGGATATTTTGTACTCGGAAAGATCTTCGTTCAAGATTTTTGAGACAAAGATGGAATACTTCTGACATATTATTTAGAACACAGTAATACGGTGACGTCAGTATGTTCTTCTTTATTACTAACTAAGATTGTATTCGTTTCTGTTAACATTATCAAAATTAATTTTGGAAAAGAACATATGATAAAAATTATACACTGCCTACCTACGAGAATTTATCATGAACGTTACCCGGACAAGACAGCAAATTGATGGAACGAATTGAGAGCATTGGAAAAAGTGGATTACTCGAAAAAAAAAACATCGTGAATCGTCCCATTCGAAATGAAACGATAAAATCAACGTTCTTCTCTACTTTGAAGACAATTCATACCTAAGTGTACGACTAAGAGTTTGGTGAATCGAATTATTCAGAAACACAAATTCAATCCTTACCATATTATAAAACTCCATCAAGATTTACATGACACAGAAAGAATTTTTCCCAAATTATGATGGAAAACGTGGATAAAAATTCGAATTTTCTAAATACTGTTCTCTTCACCGATTAGGGTACCTGTAAGAATAATAGTGTAGTCGATTGACGTAATATGAGAACGGGAACCGATAATGGGCACGACAATTCAGCTTCCAATTTTAATTTCCTAAGAAATTACTTACCCCTACTACTAAAACAAGTCGACCTTCAGATCGCTAGCATTTATGGTACCAAAATGACGGTGAACCACCACATTTTTGTGGAAGGGTGGATCGGAAGAGCGATTTTTGTTTCGGTCTACGTGACAGAAATAATCTACTTCGAAGCCCCAACCAGCATTTACAGTGTGTTTCACATCTCACCTTCACACCCCTGTATTTTTCTTATTTACTTTCTGATCGATTTCAAATTGAGTAAATTATACTATTTTTACATTTAAAAAATATTTTTACTGTAAACTGCAAGCATAAATAAATGCAAAAATTTGAAAAATCGTAGTAAGCCTAGTTTTATCGAAAAAAGTTATTAAAATGTTGGTTTCTAATTCTAATTTCTCCATTGTCAATTATCTCATAGCCGGTTTTCTCAATCTCTGCTTTCAATGGCTCACTAAAGATGATTATTTGCGAAAATAATCTTGAAGAAAATTTAAGTGATCTTCAAAACTAAGGAAAACTACAGAGAATTTAAAAAACCATTTGGAAAAAATGAGTTCTGGCTCTTTATAATCCTCGAAAATCTAAACACTCTAAAATTCCCCCAATATAATAAAACCGACTTTTGCTCGTGGCTGCAAAAATTAAAGATCTTTAGCTAATATGGTACTGCTTTGAAACGGCGCTTGTATCATTCGCCTGTAATGTTTGTTTTGACGACACTTAAAAATAGAAGCAAAATTGTATTTTATTATTTCTTTGTGTATTAGATTTAAACATTCTATTTAATATAATCTAAACTCTGTGCGTGCATCGTCAAACTGAATTCGGGGATGCAGCGATAAACGCACTTCCACGTCTGCAATCGCGGGATGTTCAGAACTGGAATTATTTAGTCGGAGCCCGCATAAATTTGTAGCCGGACGTCCCTGTTCTAAAGCTAGTTAACTAAAGCGCCGAGAAACCTGCAGCAAATAGTTGCTGTACACACTTTTACAGTGCAGCGAATACATTTTGGTGAGTACGCAAACGCATTTTCCGGGTGTACCGGTGAGTACACAATTTTGTGTCACATTCAAAGCATCCATTTTGAGAGACGTCATTTCAGCTGTTCTCGAGGACCTGCTCGCCATCGGGGATTTGCAGTATCGCGCGTTGTACCTTCCAGGGTTAATAACGTACATCCAAGGTTCCAGGTAAAATGTTTGCAGTTATGCTATTACGATTTGAGTTCAAGTGTGAGTGTGCAAGAATGTGCTGAGGTCTGTAACTCGCGCCCGATTTAAATGTATACAAGCCCGATCAGGGTCCGCGTGAAACCAGGATTAAGTTTGGCATTTGTGTTTTTTTAAAAGATAAGTATTGCAACGTTGTTTTGATACGTCCTTATTTTTGTTTCGTATATGTGTAACGTACCTGCTAGCAGGCTCAGCTATCTCGCACGTAGGTTTTCGTAGGTGCTAATCCTAGTTTTCTTTAATTTTATTTGATTTGGGTTATGTTTTTTATGTGTTGTGAATTTAATAGATTGTGTAAGCAATTTGCCCCTACGACACTGCAAGGATAATTTGCTTCCTGGAGTTTGGAAAATATTGACACTTTGTAACTACACCGGTGGTATTAAGAGGGTTTCATGTATTCACTGAACTAGCAAGGTATACACAAAGAGCAAATAATGATATAAATATTAAGGCGTACGATACGTCTTGCTCAAATTTAACATAACTACGGATGGGTGAACAAAAACCTCCTATCAGCTTTTTTTCCGAATGCTTACCAACAAAGCTGCTATTATTTTTTAAAAAGATGCCTCTAAGTAAATTTTTTCACAAAATCCTAAATGTAAGATATGCACGCCATATAGATAGGTCATAGCCGATTCTATCGTGAAAAAATACAGTGCCCTATTTAAAAACTATATGGGTTTGTATCATCTTGGTTCAAAATATTTTTAAAATGTAGAACTAAGTACCCTCTATTAGAGTTCATATATATATTAGTTAATAAACATGACAGGTTGTAGTGCACCACGGTGTAAGAATGGCTCAGAAGTTGGTTACATAAATTGTTCAAATGAAACAGTAACCAATTCCTTAAGGCTTACATTTTCATGTAGGACAACCGGATATAGTAGGTGAGTTTACCATTTCCTACTGTTGGAACTTTAAATTGACTCTTCGAAATTTAAAATTTAATTCTGAAATTTTGACCGAAGTCAGCGATTTTTCGAAAATAAAGATTAACATATTTGACGACGTTGAAAGGGATCGCATGCTAACTATTTCGAAATTTGATGAAATTTGACAGGATTACCATGAATGATGACAACAGTTTGGATCAAAAATATTTGACATATCGACGTGTTGTCCCTACCCTTAAGTAACTAATATTCAGGGACTCTACCATGGAATTTATTGTATATCTTTATTAATAAAGGTAAAGTAATGAACCCTGTATATAGCTAAACGGAAATGATGTTGAATAATTTTTTTTCTGCAATACAGTAGCTCGTTCTGTTAGGCTTCTAATAAATCCACTTGATATACGGTAATGGTTCAGTAATACAACAGATAAACTCAATCAGAGGACAAACGAGGTCTTACTGTAATAATGTCTGTTTTAATAAATATACCACATAACCAATGGAAAATTTTTACAATAATCATGTATCATCTATGAACTGCGCAATGGGCACACATCGACACACATTTAACACATATTCTGAAAAAAAAGTACGAGAGTGATTATTTTTTCTAATTATCAAATCAATGTTAATAAAATGTTGAGTAGTGTAAATATAAGAATATCAAAATTTACAAAATAGTAAAACTTTCAAAACGTAAAAAATACACAAGTTGTTTTTAAAATTGCAACTGAACAAAAATTCATGCTTTTACTAGTAAATTCTTTGTCCATTGGCTTATAACCCGCATTTAGCATCGTGCGATTGTAATATTTTGCTCCTCTAAACTTTTCATGAATTCATCTTAAAGAGATCACCGCATAGCCAATAATACTGTATATAGAAAATATAAGTATAAACTTGATTCATAAGCAGTAAAGGCCCAAGATAAGGTTTTTGAGCAATGCTATCGAGCAATAAATAAAAATCGCGTATAAATCAATTTAAAAATATGGTTCAATAAATATATTTGGAAATTTGATGGTGTCTATATAAACTTACTGAGCCATTATATGCCCAATTTATGAGTGAGCGTACATAGTTTAATAATTGTACTGTCCATTTTCTTTAAATAAAGTCAATCAAAAGAAAAAATATTAGTTGCTTATACTATGCAACTAATTTTTTATTAAATAAGTTTTAAATATCGAAAGGTAATAATAATAATAATAACATTAGAAAAATCATATACATTTCTGATATCCTTGTAAATATTAGATTTTATTGCATCAAATATTGGCTGTAAGTGTTTTGAAGGAAATAGAGATTCATGATATGACAAAAGTACAATTTTCCCAATTTCAAGCAAAGTAACGCCTTATATACAACATAGAATATATTGGCAACGCCTTATAGTGGAGCTATTGCAGATATAAGTAAATAAGCGAATTTAGAATAATTTTAGACCCTCTATATTTCGGATTTTATATCACTGTATGCCCAAACACCTGATCAAAACTATGTCCAATAAAATACGTCATTATAATCACGCGAAACTAGATGTTAGTGGAGAAACCATTTTCTATGAAATAGAAAATTTCCGAGATTCCAAGAAGCCAACACGCAATGGATGTTCTAAATTTCTCGTTTTTTATAGACAAATGTGAATAAATTTAAGCAATTATTGAAAAAAGAACAAAAATAGTGAATTATTTCCTAGAAGGCAAACTAAATATATGAATCTCCAACTACAATTGAAAGAAGAGCCAACGTGGCTGATATTTCAATAAATTTAAAAATTTCTTCAGAGATAACATTAAAATGGAATGTGACGTATGTAAACCAAGTAAAACAGCAACTTATAAGTGTGACATCTGCAAAACGCGAAACTGTAAGCAATGAAGTCAACTAAGGTCTTCAGAAGTGAACATTTCGGAACTAAATTCTAGAGTTATGAAACTTTATTGCACGAAATGTGGAGAACAAGAACCAATATCAATGTTGGAAACGAATACGCTGTAAAATAAACTGATTCAGACCAAATAAAAAGCATTTGTACGAAATATCGCCTTGTAAAAAGTCTGGAATTATAGATTATACTTCTGAAAAAGACATAAAAGACAAATGAAGCTATAGAAGAAGTTCGAATAGTATTTATAGAAGAAACTGTTGATCCAGGAAGAATAAAATCAGCAGTTTCGCGAATGAAGTACATTAAAGAATGCGGTGTTGCAATAAGCATGAACGGAAAAATATTTGATAAATGTATCTGAAAGTATAAAACAAACAAATAGGCAAATCTTATGAACTTAAAATACTCGAAAAGAAGTGCCCAAAAACTAAAGTTGTGAATATCGATGAAAAACTGCTAACAAATGAAGAAGGCTTGGAAAAATATTTAA
>CALNHX010012333.1:0-25833 GCA_940337035.1 Agriotes lineatus
GCTTAAAGCCATCTTCCCTGTTTATTTTATTTGGACGTTTTTCTATTTCAATGGCTTCACGTATCACTCGCGGGAAGTAGTGAGGTATTCTGGCAAGTACTCTGGCGTGCTCAAATTAAAGTGTGCCCATTTGTAAACGTATGCTCAGCTACGGCTGATTTTGTGATGCGTTTGTGTTTTCAATCGCCTTTATGTTCTTGAAGTCTAGATCAACGGAACGACCAGTCTGTCCAATGTAAGTCGAGCCGCAAGAACAAGGAATGCGATATATGTCAGCGGTTTTTAAACTTGGAATTTTGTCTTTTACCGATCTGAAGCAGTTACCCAAAGTTTCCTTGCTCGTGAACACAGTTTTGATGTTGCATCGTTTTAGGACACGTCCTATCTTATCAGTCGAGCCTTTAACGTAATGTAGAAATGCTAAGCCTTCCAGAGATGGGGATTCTAAACAGGAAGTAGCTTAAAGTAGATTAAAAACACTATGTAATACTTGTATATTAGAATAGATTATGACCATTAAACGTTTTAGTTATCAGTGATTAACAGAAAAACAAATCAGCTAGCATCGTTCGTGGATTAAATGAACATAAAGTATGACCAAAAATAATTTTCATCTAGTATGGTATAGAATAGTTCCTAGTTTATGAATGCGACTACGTTTATACTTAAATGTCAAACTTGAAATTTGATTTTTAAGTTACTTATAGTTGCATTCATAAATTAGGAACTATTCCATAGCCATACTATATGAAAATTATTTTTGATCATACTCGATATAAGTACAGTATAGAGATGACCCTTAATTTCAGTGCAGCCCACACTCTCTTGGAGTTTATTATCTAAATAATAACAAGTCATCAATTTATTACTCCGCAATTAGCCCAAGTCTTTTGTACATCCTACCAAGCCATTTTACGACCTGGCTTTTAATGGTCTGGATCTGGATGTGTATCTCCGAGTGCATAGCGTTTTTGTTTCGAGCATGTGTCGGGAAGAGCATTCCAAAGGCGGTCTACCTCCAGTACAGTTTTGAACCGGTAGTTGAGCATTCTGATAGCACAATAATAGCCACACTTTTTCCTCTAGTTTTTTCAGGCAGCTCGTGCTTGATCGCGCGATTTCTTTCTGCGATTCGCCGATACCGTTAGCCAGCATGTGAGGGCTACTTTCACATTAGGCCCAAGCCGCCCATTCTCGGCATCGCGGGAATGCCGAGAACAGAGAATGCAACTGTGCAATGAATGGGCTTGGCCGAACGCGCAGAATGGAGTATGAAGATCATGAGCGGGCACCGAGCGGTACTCTTCGCCTTTGGATTGTGGATCGAGGACACGGAGTTCCTCGCATTCCAGGATCGCTTGCTATGAGCCATCGAAGCGAAAACGATGGCTCGACACATCCGACGTGATCGTTCACGCTTGGTTTGCCTTGATTTCTCTCGGTTTAGGCGAGTGGATGGATGCTGGGATCTGTTCTGTTGTCTTAGGATTCCGACGGTTTAAATGATTAACTGGGCAAATAACGTGCCCGACCAGTGGAATAGTGCAGGAGTGACTGACGATCAGCAACTGGACAGGCTTGTTCGTTTCGCTATAAGTTATAAAAAATCTCTTCATTTCAAATCGTTTCGATTCTAGATCTTCGAGATGAAATCCAATTCGTTAGATGGAAATATTTCTTCAATTTTTACTTCCCTCGTCTAAAAGAAGTATTGTAATGGTGAACAAATCTTTCAAGATTTCTTCAGATCTTCGCGTTTCGGGGTCGCTAGATGACATTATTTTTTAATTTCGCTTGTCCGCCCGTCTGTGGTGTAGCGATCGCTGCGCACTGTATTCATCGTAAGGGACAGAAATGTGCAACGATGGTCGACGAGTGCAGCTAGAGCGGACGGAAATGTGTAGTGATCGCTGTGCACTGCAAGATCGCAGACAGCCATGTATACCGATCCGTGCGTGCCGTACTTGCGAGGGAAGTTTCGTGTAAAGTTCTTCACCCTTTTTTATGTGTTTAACTATTGACCAGTTTCACAGCTGTTTAGTAGTAGTGGGGATGTATCCTTAACTAACTTCGAATACTTCAAATGGCGAGATGCCAATATGGCACGGAACCGTACCGATGTACCGGTCATAATTATGTGCGAATACAACTACGAAATAGACTGTTCAATGATTTGTCAGCGTTGCGATTTTAATAATTCCATCTAGTTTCACCAAGAGGATGCAACACGTTTTGCAAGAAGTCCCATAAATGTTGTCTATTAAACTGTTTCACCATCGGTTTTACACATCTGGGTAGACCGATTTAACTACGATTTGAATGATTTTTGTATTGAAGAGTGTTAAAAACGCTCCACAGGAAGATTAAAAACACCATTTGCACTGAACTTACAAGAATCCGAGATGTAATGCAACATTTTCATTGTTTACAGGATTGTGTAAAGGCAACGAAGACGTTATAAACGGGCCTGTTGCTATTTTGCATGAAATTTGCATTGCTGCCTGTTGACGCAGACACAACTACTTTGGAAAAGCAATTACAACGCCCAATTAGGGACCTGAAACCCAGAGTTCTAATGTTTATCAACAGCCTGCAACTCCTCTAAATATCCAAGCCAGGGCTCAGCTGTTACAAAAGAACCGATAAGGGTCGAAGTGACGAAAGGCATGCCCTCCAGCAGTAATACTATAACCATTGTGTTTTTTGAGTTTATTTAGTTGAACTTTAATTTATTGCTGATAAATAAAACCTTTCAATAAGTTGTAGGACATCCTGTACTTATCAATACCAACAATAAGAAAACTATTTCGTAGAACAATTGGAGATGAAAGAGTGGGGAAAGTACGATACTGTATTGACAACTATCGTCATGAACTATGAATCAATTGTGTAGTAGCTACAGAAGGAGGTGTTTTCTTTACATAGCTACGTAGAGCAGCTTGTTATATTGAATCCATTCAAAGATTTCTTTAGCTATTTGGAAAACCAAGACGTAAATGTCAGTCAAACCCTTCATTATCAAGCTTTGTATGTATGCAAATATAAATATATTAATGGTTAAAATGAAGGTAAAAGCTGGATGCAAATTCATAGATAGGTTCATATTGTCAGCAGACTAACGTCAGTAACTAAGGTTGTTAATTAAACCTTTACGGAAGAGAACTCGTTATAATGAGTCAATACGAAGCTTTTCTTCAGCAGTTTAGCAGACCAAGTTACAAATGGCAGTCAATCCTTCTATCATCAAGATTTAGATTTAAATATGTTACTAAGAACAAGTGTCGATGGTTGAAATGCTGAAAGGGATGTGGTTTGAATCGGACAGGTTCAAGCAAAGAACTACATTAGACAAAATATGAAATGTGTTTGGTGGTTTGGATGTTTTTTAGCGTATGAAAATAATATTTATGTTACATCGCTTCGTAGAAAAGTAGTGTAAAGAAAAGCTTTAACTCGCTTCAAAGCGTACCTTTTCATATAGAGCAACTACTAAAAACTTATATCACATGGCTTAGTGTTAGTACCATGATGATGTAATAGATGTTGCAAACTTTCTCCCTTGTACGGATTTTTACGTTCATTGAAATCATCCCTTGGATCAATTTATCGATCATAGGGATTGTTTTCATGTTCACTGCATCTTATTCCGTTTCACTATTATCATATCATCATCATAGTTTTTTCTTCATCTTTCTCTTTTACCGTTGACTGTTTACTGCAGAAAGCGCTTAAACCCTATGTTAAAGGATAAAATGGTAATTGAATCACAAAGCATTTGTTCACAGCGGTAATTACAACATTCATTAACAAACCAATATTAGGGCTCCGCTAAACAATCATTAACACACAAAATTGAAAGATCCTGCAACAACAAACTGCCCTAGTTCATTTGCAGTCGGGATGAAGTTGGTTTGACAAGAAGTATGTGGGTGTGCACTAGCACAAAATAGAAAATGCTAATTTAGGTACTGGCATAACACGTAATGTATATATAATGAAGAATTATTCGACTGTCGATCCACTCAGATCAAGCTTTATCGGAAGGTGATGCATCGGCAGAGCCTGCAGACAAGGGACTAACCTTTAACGCATCACCTGAAATATCTCTCAGTTCTGGTTTTACTTCCCTTTGAACCCTTTCTATAGGTTGCTCTACAATCGATCCATTGAACACACGCACAGGATACGGTGAAATCAGTGCTCCTACGTATGAAAATTCTAAATTATCAGCACCCTTAGTGACGTCACTATACAGTTTTAACTCAAAGATACCCGTTTATACCAGCAAGCGTCCGGCCCGGAAGGGGCTGCTTAATTCAACTATATTAGAGTGTTATAGCGCAAGACTAGATGAGTATTAAACAGCTAACTTCAAATCTATCAGATACGTGCGTAGTGACACAAATTCAGTCTTTTAAAATCCGGTGGAACCCTTTATAGTTACACACTGTTATTACATGCGAAGTCAGTACAATTTTTGTACTCGACGAAAGGCGTCCGTTATCTGCTTGATGAAGCACCCGAAGACGAGAATCTACCTTTCGAGGGTGTTTAGAGGCGACTAGTGAATCAGGAAAACCGGCTGGATGTCGACCAAGATGTCTTCACCAACGCCTTACGCACAAAATCGGCAGGGAATTGTGGTCGAGAATAGACAAAAATCCACGTAGTGGCCTGGCAAACAGCAAACGCGACTCACGGCGACTCGTAATACGACGGAGCAATAATAAGCACTTCTGACACCAACCGATTTTGGGAATAGCACCCTAAATGACGTTAAAATCCCCTGGCGTATGACTACCCTTATGTGAGAACGTCAGCATACGCGATGATACGCCTGCTTCCTTCAAATGTCAGGCCCATTCCTCCTAAAGACGTGAACGTGAATCGAGAAGGCAACGCGTAAATGACACGCCGCTTTTTGATTCCTTAACCCCAACTGGCGATAATTCTCGTGGACAACCTCCACTTAGTATGAGGTCCAGGTGGCCATAACGATATTCCACCACGGCGGTCTTAAAAACTTAAAATAACATAACACCTCTTAGGGGAGATTTTTCTCTTGGCGGAAAGTCTCTACAACTTGAACTAAGCTCGGTTTGTCATTTATTTATGACCCTCATTCTTGAATTGCAAAATTTTTTCCACTAGCTTTATTTGTTTTGCAACTTCCTATACTCAACTTGTATTAAATGTGTTCAGCAATGCCTTCCGCACAAAATAATCTGCACTTCCGGCACCAACCGATTTTCAGAATAACACGCTGAACAACAATGAAAGCCCCTGGCGTATGACTACCCTTACGTGAGAACGTGAGCATACTTGCTGATACGCCGGCTTCCTTCAAATGTCAGGCGCCTTCCTCCTAAAGACGTGAACGTGAATCGAGAAGGCAACGCGTAAACGACACGCCACCTCTTCATCCCTCAATCCCGACTAGCGATAATTCCAGTCGCTTGCTTTAAGCGCGGACAACCCCCACTTAGCATGAGGTCAAGGTGGCCAGAACGATATTCCACCGCGGCGGTCTTAAAAACTTAAAATAACATAACAGCTTTTAGCGAGATTTTTCTCTTAGCGGCAAGTCTCTCACAACTTTAACTTTGTTTGGTTTGTCGTTCATTCATGACCCTCATTATTGAATTGCAAAATTTCTTCCACTTGCTTTATTTGTTTTGTGACTTTCTATACGCAACTCCCACTATGTTCTACAGTGTCTGTATTTCTGATTCGTAATATTTGCTGTACCTCACTGTGTCTGCCCTTTGTTGAACTATTTACTATTTTCACTATGATGATCACTACAGTTTATTGAGAACGCTAACAAATTAGGGATTTCGTGGCAAGTAAACTCTTAGTAGGTAACATAATGTTTGGAGGACCTAAAATAACCTTTAAAAATGCCAATCGCCTAAAATGGGGAACTACCTCAAATCTTGGGCCTCGAGAGAGGCAGCAATTTTTCTGCTCCAACAAATCTGCGGCCACGCCAGCCAGTTCGACCTCCCTGTGTGAAAAATGCGTGCCAATCTCTCAGTTGTCGTGTAAATAATGGCAAGGAAGAAACGAGTTGGGAAGCGCCCGGCGTGGCGTAAATGTTTCCATCCAGTTTTTACAGTTCGAGGTGCGTTTATCATAAACGCGGGAATTGTTGCGGTGGGAAATGGGGAAAATGGCGGCTGCAACCGCTCCTTCGGAAATTGAATTAACTTGCGGTACCTGCATTCGCGAGCGTGTAAAGCAAACACGGCTGTAATCTAAAATTCTGTGAATCCCGGCCCAAGGCCCTCCTGATGTCACGCTGCTTTTGAAACGCGATTTCTTGCTTTGTGGAATTATTGGCCGTTAATGGCGCCACCTGCTGGTAGTTTGGGAATGCGATATTGGCATAAGAGGCGATTAACAGTTACATTGATTAGAGCTAGGCTTCGGCAGCGTAGGACGCATGCATATTTGTAGTCGTCAGTGATGATTGTAGTATCTTTATTTATATTATATATTAGTACTCGGAATCGCTTTACCTTGAACTTTAGAGCAGCTATTGTTGTTTAATTACAGTCTAATTAATTAAAAAAAGCATTACTGACAACAGTGACGGGTAATAAAATAAATTGATTTAGCTATGCATTGTCGTAATAGAAATTCAAAGAACAGTTTATGAATAGCTCTTGTCTCGTATTTTAATTGACAACCCCTGTTCACGCTATTAATATTCGCAATTAACGTTCGACTAATAAAATATTCGCGTTCTAGGGTGATAGATTAGATAATTTGCAATTTTATAAAGGTAATTACATTGAAATAAAAAGCATTTTAGGTTATGTTTTCATTTAAATCAATTCAGATGTTTACTATAGAATTCTGTTTGGTTTATAGACATATACAGGGTGTTTAAAAAAATACGTTCAGATATTTTACCCACTTATCGATCTCATCAATCTAAATAAAAAAGTCCTAATAAAAATGGGTCCGGAAACGCTTCATTTCCGAGATACAGGGCGTTAAAGGTTTTAAAAAAATCTGTTTTTATTGTTATCTAAAAACGCGTTGGGCGATTTTAATGAAATGTTTATAGTTCGTTTATAATGTTATGAGGTATCTTTTGGACATATTACAGTTGATCCAGTACTTCCAAAGGCGTGCTCATGGCGCATGTCGATTAGGTTTTTTCACAAAAGAAAAAACGGAATTTTCATATATTTTTGTAATAAAGCAATTAAAAATGCAACTTTTTTGTCTCTTGAATTTTTTTCGTATCTTACTTCGTTTTCAAGAAAAAATAAAGCCCATATTTTTGCACGCCTCTGAAGTGTGAACCTCTTAAGACAAAAACTAAAATGCTCCAATATCTCAAAAACCCATCAGCCGATTCTAGTGAAACTTTTAAGGTTTATTGATGCTATTAGGATCATTTTTTGGCGTACTTAGATTTAAAGGATCTATTCCAGGAGCGGCCAGGATTTTTTTTTGAAAACTTTAAACCTCTGTATCTCGGAAACGAAGGGTTTCCAGACCCATGTTTATTAAGACTTTTACTTGTAATGATGTGATGTATAAGTGGGTAAAATATCTAAACGTATTTTTTATAAACACCCTGTATAATTGTTAAAAGCTTTTTATCTCACCACTTATATAGCCTTATTCTAATTAAACGATTTTTACATTTTTTAAATTAAATTGCAAATAAAGAAGCTACAGAAGAAAATGCTTTTAGCGTCTTTAATCAAGCAAACACACCGCAAAAAATTGTTAGATCCAATGATTGTGTTGTTTAAAATTATATACCAAAAAGAAAACATCTTAATCTTTCTAATAAAACTGAAATAGTCAAAGTAAACACGTAGTATTGTAGATTGCATTAATTCACTTAGAAAAAATATGACTTCAAGTAAGACGCCTTAACCGCTTGAGCCAGTGGGATGCTTCGTAAGATAGAGGTGTATCGTTGCAGTATGAAGGTAAGGTGACGACATGGACAGGAGATATCGCGACAAACTGCGCCCGATCAGTGACGATGAAAACGTAACATATAAGGATATAACATGTCATCGATTGGATAGGAACGTTTGTATATTTTGTTTCCACATTCCTTCGTTACCGTATGTTATGGCATCGTCGTTAAGGTTAATTAAAGATCAACACCAGAAAGAACGTGTTCACGTAATAATTGCAATCAAGACAGATCTGACATATAAGTAAAGTATGATCAAAAATTATTTCCATGTAGTATGGCTATGGAATTGTTCCTAATTTATGAATTCAACTATATCTGTTTTTAAATGTCAAACTTGATACATATTTGATTTTTAAATGGCTCACGGTTGCATTAATAAATTAGGAACTATTCCATAGCCATAGTAGCTGAATATAATTTTAAGAATATCCTACAGCTACAAAGAGTACAAAGTATATGTTAAATCACAGATTCCCGGGCCCAAAATAGAACGGTAAATGTGCGTTTATCAAGCCAGTATTATTCTGCTTCAAAGTTTTTTTAAAATTGCTATAAATAACAATAGAACACTTGGATCAATTTAGTTGGTATGTGTCAAATGTTGCAAGCGAGGGTATAAGACATCGTTTAAGATGTTGGTGGACTACTAGTAGATGAAACATGGGTGACACGAGACAGATCAGATACCTAGTAATTTCTGAATGGCACAACCGACAACTTCTATTTTTTTCTTCCCAACGAGATATATTTCAGCACATTTGTTGTATCTTTGTGATGTGGACATAAAAATTACATCCTGGCGAATGCACCATTTTTTTTTACAATTTAGTTGTCCTGTATGCCGAGAAACCAATTACGGAAAACTAGTTTTTAATTTGGGTAAATTATTTCAAACTTCTCAATTAGAAATCATGCAGAAATGTTGCACAGTTCAGTTCTTAACATCCAGGCAACTTGACAACATTTGTTTTCAAACAAAATGGCGCAGTCACCTCGATTTTTTTTATCCAAATCGTAACAATACCAAAAACTACAAAAAGGCAACAAAATGGCTAATGTCTACAAAGAAAAAGTTAATGCACCATTTTTTTAAATAATTTAGTTGTCCTGTATAACGGGAACCAATTACTGAAAACTAGTTTTTAATTGAGGTAAATTATTTCAAACTTTTCCATTAGTAATCATGCAGAAATATTGCAGAGTGTGCAGTTCTCAACATCCAGGCAACTCGACAACATTTGTTTCCAAACAAACATGGCGCAGTCACCCCGATTTTTTTTATCCAAATCGTAACAATACCAAAAACTACAAAAAGGCAACAAAATGGCTAATGTCTACAAAGAAATTAAAAAGTTAATGCACCATTTTTTTAAACAATATAGTTGTCCTGTATGCCGTGAAACCAATTACTGAAAACTAGTTTTTAATTGAGGTAAATTATTTCAAACTTTTCCATTAGTAATCATGCAGAAATATTGTAGAGTGCAGTTCTCAACATCCAGGCAACTCGACAACATTTGTTTCCAAACAAACATGGCGCAGTCACCCCGATTTTTTTATCCAAATCGTAACAATACCAAAAACTACAAAAAGGCAACAAAATGGCTAATGTCTACAAAGAAATTAAAAAGTTAATGCACCATTTTTTTAAACAATATAGTTGTCCTGTATGCCGTGAAACCAATTACTGAAAACTAGTTTTTAATTGAGGTAAATTATTTCAAACTTCTCAATTAGGAATCATGCAGAAATATTGCAGAGTGTAGTTCTCAGCATCCAGGCAACTCGACAACATTTGTTTCCAAACAAACATGGCGCAGTCACCCCGATTTTTTTTATCCAAATCGTAACAATGCCAAAAATTACAAAGGGGCAACAAAATGGCTAATGGCTAAAAAGAAATTGAAAAGTTATGTGCCTTGCCATTACATAGTTAATTGTTGACTGATTTTGGTTGCGAGACCCATGTTTCAGCAGTATCACCTCAAAAGATGAGTGATTCCAGTTAGGTGGGTCTTGCATGCGTTCTTTAGTTAAGCAAACATTATTTTTAAGAACTTTGAAGCAGAATTGGTTAAGGGAACATATGTGGATATAGCAGTTGGGTTAAATCGTCTTAGAAATCTGTGGTTAAGCCACCCTGTAACAGGAAACGTGTGTGCAAGCACATGAAAGAACCGATTTGTCTGTATTTTGGGATTGTGGCAAGTATTGGACATACACTACTAGTGTCGTATTACAATTTAATTAAAACAGTTGATCATTGCATTGCTTACGTGCAATATTAATTTTTTCTTTTATTATGTAACGTTTAGATATTAATTCTGTGGAAACGATTTAAGTTGTTTTTACATTTTTCTCAGAGTATTAGAGCTGGACGAAAACAATTGAACGTGGGATTTCTCATATGCATAGTATTTTTTTCTTTCTTGTAATGCTACTCTTTTCCCCAATGACTTCAAACATTTTTCAGCATTTTGCTGCAATAGTTGCCTTAAATAAATGTGGAGCTTCATAGCATGGCATGCTCACTGGTGGACATTCCATTAACTCTCAATGATCTGGTGAAAACTTGGACAATGGATGTGTGCTAACGCTATATATATGTAATTTGTTAAATGTTCTATTATACCGCATATCGTAGGGTATGGTTTCGCAAGGATTCCTGTCGTGGTTGTAATTCGTCTAACACGCCATTGTTCATTTTAACTCTGCACTTTCACGCCTCTGCTTTCCGAAGTGAAAAGCAGTAAACAATAACAATTATTAATAGAATGTGTTGCGACAAAATACAGGCCTTGGGATTGTCAGTGTCGAATTATTTCAATGCGTTGCCGCCATCGCAAACGCGCTGTTTTAGTTACATCTTATCTTGTGGGAAACTTGGGGGCGGCGATATTTTCGTACACATTTTTCTTCCTTGACATTTTTTTACTCGGGAAACGGTTATCCAGTGTCACGGAGAGTTTCACCGTGGCAGCGCGATCATGATGAATTATGTTTTTCCGATGGTATTGCTAAAATAAAAAAATAGTAAAAACTGTTTGATTGACGAATTGTAATGGATAAACTGAACCACGCCTATTATTATTTTCTTCAGTTATTATGAGTCTTATAAACCTGATATTGCTACGGGATATTTGTATTCGACCATTCGACGTTGAAATGTAATTAACGCTACTCTCCTAAGAAGATTGGTCTATAATGTAGAGTAACAAGACTGCACACAAATATCTCATAGGCATAAAGCAAATTTAGGCAAATGATCATTTGAGTGAATCTCAGTCATATAACAAAATTCGGCAAAGATGCGTTTAGGTTAGTTGCAGCCTTTGTTATTGTTTTTTCACTTCAACTGTCGGCGTTGTATCCGCGGTTGCTATAGTGTCCACGGTCGACGTTGTGTCCAGTTAGCGTTGTATACTATGCACTAAGCACTTAACATATGCCTAGGCAAATGTCATGCCTACGACATATACATAGGTGTGCCTTGCGGTTACCATAACGGGTCGCATTGGGTCACACTCTTCATAATGTCCGGAATCCATCTACTCTCATTGAACATTCGAACAGCACGATTACAGATTGTTAAAAAAATACAAAACTGAAAAATCGACTTTATCTCTATAAGGATAGACATAAAAAATGAAACTTTGGTGCAGTATTTAGAAGGGAGAAATTTTAATTATAATTACTATTAATTAAAATTGCAGCTGTCACTAATGCTGGCTGCTACAGCTAAATATTAAGAATTTTAAATTCAGTGACTCCAAAAAGCTTGATATTTTGTAGAGTAGAGGAACCACAAACGTGTACTTGACATTTCTAAAAACAGATGAAAACTACAAACAAAATGTCCAAACCTGGGTCACCATGACGTTCGTTCCATTGTTGGTGTCACAGCTAATATCATCACCAGGAAAGTGTAGATGATATCAGCGCTTACATAACCTCACACAATCTGAGACAATCCGTAAATTACTGGCAAAGCCTCATTACTGGCTGCTGGTTAGACAATGCGGAGGAAGTGTTTGGTTTCCATGTTTGTGAAAAATGACAGTGTGCAGCTCGTTAGTTTCGGTTCGTTCCACGCACGACGCAGCTTATTACACGCAATTACGTCAAAAGTATAAGGGCCAACTCCAAGTTATGATTTAATTGGATGGGGATAAACTTGAGTTACAGGGGTGGGAGTGGCTTGAAGCGAAGTGTCGGTTGGAAGTCGATTTTTTTAAAGAAATGCTTTCACTTTGGAGTTACGCTCCAGAATATACAATACAAATAATTTTCTAATTGTGTCTTAATAATAATTGAAGAACAATCAGAGAAAGCGTAGAACATGGTTCGGCTTACCAAAAAATAAATTCAACATTCTTAGCGAAGAAGCTGACAATGTACAATTATCACTTCCGGATCATTTTAAAATGGCCGTAATAAATGTTATTTCATTAAATTTAGAAAAATATGTTCAAAGCACTTTCAAAAATCACTTTCACTTTAAACAAAAGTGGGGAAATACTGAAGGCTGTCGTTTTATAAATAAATACGACCAGATACCACCAATATTTATAGTTTGTAAATATTATATGTTAAAACCGAGTGAAACTGTATGCCTCCGACAAGCGTTGTATTGCGTAGCGTTTCCAGCCGAGTGGCTAATGAGGCGTCGAAGAGCAGTTTCAAATAATTATAATAAAAGAAGAAAGACGGACGGGTCAAGTTAGTGTTATAAAATGACAAAAACTTGAAAATTTGATAGATTGTTTGAAATTTCCCATCAAATGTCAAAAAATTTATATTATGACAGACTTAAAAAAATAAATCGAGTGGCAATACAATCGTTTTTTTCTGCTGCCTCAAAACAACTAATGCTTACCTTCAGAGTGAGTTATGTCGAAGACGGTTGTATGTACTTATTAAAATGACACACAAATTACATTATTGTTGTATGTGGTATATGTATAATTATTTTAAGTGGAGACCTAATAAAAAATCGTGTAGATTAATTAATTATAGTGAAATTAGTGGAACGCTTAAAAACAGCACGATAGCTGCTCTGTGTAAAGTTGGCTGCGCGTCACTCTGTATGGAGTGTAATTAAAAAAATAAAACTTAACGAAGAAATCTTTGTAGAGTTTGATAACAGAACGTACAATCTTTACAAAGTTACAAAACCATTTTGAGGGGTGGATTGGTCCCTACTGGTTTCCGTGTTCATACGCGCCTGCTTTTTTCGTCTTCATTTGTACCATTACTATTAAGTACAGCCCCTACATATTTAAACATATCACAAGATCGAAATATTCGCATATGAACTGCCAAAAATTAGCATCAGTGAAAAAAAATGACCAAACTTGCAGGCTAATAAAAGATGATGAACTGAATCGAATATATCTCTTTCATCTTTTTTACGTTTAAATGTATAATTCGGTCAAAAAAATGCATCCCTTCTGCTCGAGAATTTAATTTATTTTTACATGAATAATGGAAATGTATTGCTAGGTCTACATAACTTCAAGCTTGCCTTTGACTGAATACGAGAAAAACGGACATTGCTAATTTTATTCATGGCGGATGCACTCCAACAAGTGCGTGATAAATCGAAGGTATAATAATTATCAAACCAAATAATAATTAATACAATAAGAACTATTAACTAATACAAATAGATGCAATTAAAACAACACGCGCGGAGACCTTGCAGACGAATGAAATTCCGGACATGGACGCCGGGTGTCTTGATGTGTATAAGCTCAAGTTACGCTACGTGCCAAAGTTGTAAGCACCAAATTCAGCTAGATGCGCACTATCACAGCGGCAGGCCAAACTGAATTGGCCCAGATTCCCTGCTAAAACAGCCGCTCTTTGAACCAATGTCCTTTGTCTTTCCCCGTCAGTGCAGCCCATAACCTGTCGAAAAGCTGGTGCCCAACTGGGCCACTTCGATCTGGCCCAATTTGTTCATGAAAGCAAGCAATGTTCATCATATAGTTTTTATTTATGAAATAAAAATTAATCGTGAATTGATTAATAGCTTTAACATGAGAAGAATGATGAAAAATAAGTACAAAAAATGTTTTTTTCAGAATAAAAAAAATCTCTAATGACTGGTGTTTTGGTAGGGCCCTGTAATTAATACATTCTCGTTTATGTTCCAGTTTTCTGGAATCGTTTTGCTTGTTTAAGTATCCCTTGTAATTCTTGAATTCCACATCCTTTATTGCCTCCGTTGCTCTCTCATCACGTCCTGGCTCTTTCCTCACACCCAATCTGTTCAGTATTCGACTAGGCATCCGTGTTAATTTTCTCTTAACGCTTTCAATTCCCTCAGTTACTCTTTCATTATCAAGGTTTCTTCTTCTACTTTGTTTTGTAGATACATACATTCTCCATGCATTTTTCTTTTCGCTCATTTCCTTTTTGACAGTCAGTCGACCAAGCAATTCCACGTTTCTTGCCGTTTTTATTAAGTAGTATCTCTTTCTATTCATCTATTTTTATTGATTCTTTTATTTCGTTATTCGTGCCACTTTCCTTATCCAACAATTCTTGGTAGTCTTGTCTTATCTGAAAATCTTTGAATGTGTAAAATTTCCTTTCTTGGTGCTTTCATTGTTATAAAAGTCATTGGCAATAAAGAAATCATTATCTATACCAGGGCTGTCCAACATGTGGCCCGCGGGCCGCATGCGGCCCGCCATGATATTTTTGCGGCCCCCGGATCGAATTCCCCGTTGAGTCCACCAGTCTTGATCCTGTCCTCTTCTTTTCTACCTGGGCCCTCCGGTCTGACACGCTGAACTGTCTAACGGAGTAGACCTCCAACCCTTACCAGACCAGGCTTCAAAGGAGATGATGTGTTGTACTGTCAGCCGGAGAAGTTCAAATTTTCCGCAAGAGCAAGACTGCTAGAATTCGATGTTACCTTGATTGTTGAACTTTATTGGGAAATCGAATCCCTGAGGCTTTAACCCTGTCTTAATACGCTGTACTGTTTTGCAGGGATAACTGCTTAAAAGCAATTTCCGACCGCCTAATTTGTAAACGCAAATCCCGGCGCCCCGAGAGGTGAAATGTAGGAATCGTAGCCTCTACCCCGCTTGTGAGCGGTTAGAGTCCTGTAGCCGCCCTTCATAAACTCACATGTAGGGCCCCTATCGGGGGAATGTCAACATCATTTTCCGGCTCAAGGCGAAAAAAATTCATCTGCAGCAGAATTTAGGCACTAACGCCCGCCCCAGGTAACCCTTACAATCGCTAAATTCACCGGAAAACTACAGCTTAAAATCACTGCTGAGTGGAAGGTCAAGTTTGCAGGAACAAAAGACCTACTTAGCCCATTCCCCGAAGAATCGGCGTGCGTACCGGCGGACTACCAATAGGGACCCGCAACACTCGCCGGTGCATTGGGTTGCAGCTCGACCCACGAAACCAGACACCGTTGCAGAAGAACATGTTAATTTTACATAATGTACAACTCAGAGTTATTTTTAATTAACCATTGTAAGTAGCTAAAAACATTTGTTTTGGTAATTATCTGGTGTTTTACCTAATCGAATATATATTTGAGTGAACGTATTTCTCCGATTTGAGCTTAACCCGAGGGGTAAAAATTTGACGCCCTCAGTAAGGGGGTGAAACGTCACATCTCTATACGTAAATTTACATTAATTGATGTTTTTTTTTATTTTGTCGGTATCTCAAGAACGAAAAGGAATTAATCTAAAGTGAATATGATTTTGTTTTGTTTAGAATCACTTTGAGAACATGGTGTAAGGCTGTCGGTTACCTCAGGGAATACCCTGTATATATCTTTCATGTTTTAATGCTTTTTATAATGTAACCTAAGCTTCTTGAATAAAGAAAGTAGTAATGAAATATACACGTTTTATATTTATTACAAATAACTCACAAAGTGGCATACGACACATTTTATGGTGCGGCCCTCATAACCTTCAATTTTTTTACAGTGGCCCTTGAACCCCTTGAAGTTGGACAGCCCTGATCTATACAACACTCGATAACCCCTTTTCCGTTAATGTTCAGTGTTACTATTATCCCTTCCCATCTAAAAGCTTCTCTGTCAACCTTGGTTATCCGCTATTATTAATTTTCATGTAAAGTTCTCCTGTCCGTTGCTTCCTACAAATTTTCGCCGAAAACATATTTCCTGTTAGTCGTGGATCCTCATTGGATGCATACGCACTTACATATTAACGCTACAATGTTTTTTCATTATATTTTAATTGTCACTTTTCGTATTCGTTCATTTATGAAGTACATACTACTTTCGAATATTTTTCGCCGATTCTTGTGTTATTAAGCATGTTGCTCGGGCATTTTTCCTCTGTCTTTCTTCAACAAATTACCATCATATATTATTGTGGTTCCTGTTCCCTTCTTCTTTGTCTTAGTAATAGCTACAGCTTCAAAATTGGCCGCCTTTGTGTTATCTGTTACCTCAAACTCTGTTCTATTCAACCCTCTGATATTTCATATTCCCATTTTCCATGTTTGGTTCTTTTCACAACTCTCTCCATTCGTTGCCATGTTCGTCATCTTTTTGTTTTCGCCTGCCCTGCTTCTGATTGTATTTTTTTTCATATTTCTAATTTTGCTCAACTTCCTATCCCACTTACGAAGTTCTAGATTTATCCACATTTTTGTGTTAACCAGTTTTAGCTCTTCTTTCCTTTTCGTTTTTCTTCTCTTTCCTTGTCTCTGATTTTCTTTTGTGCTGGTATCGTTATTTATTAGTATTTCTGCAATCAATAGACCTCACGCGACTCATCACTTATGAGTAAGCGGGAACTGTCATCTGTGAAAACGATCAATTTGTGAGAGAAGAACTTGGTCCTTTTTCGACCTTTTTGGGGTATTCGTGCCTCCCCACAGCGGACGGTGCATCCTAGTAAAACTAAAGTCTGGTACCATCTTTCCAAAGCGTCATAGAAGAACATCTCCATACATTTTCATGGAAATTTGTCTACGAAATTCGCCCCTTTCCCGTCTGATATTCCTCCCTGTAATTTTTGGGTAGATAAAGCCTCATAAAACATACATTTTCATATACAATACCGCGAGCGGTCGACGAATTGCCGAAAATTTTTGTCAAAGTGTATGAGTGTTTATTGCTTCGATATAAATTGGTCGAGTGCGACAGTACGAGACCAATTTTGAAGCAATAAACACGAATAAACACCTTGACAAAAATTTATGCAATTCGTCAGCTGCAAGCGGCATTTGAAGGACTATTCAACGAAGAAAATTGACATTTCTTGGTAATATAATTTATTAATCAGTTTTATCACGTCCTCTTTGAAAATAAAAATCTGTCGACGTGAAATAAATTGTTTGTCAAATTTGACATTGCTAATATCATATTTCATGAATTTTACAGGAAGTTAAATAAATGTCACAGGAAGAGAAAAAAATTGTCATTAAAATTCCGCTAGCGGAATTGTTGCACAATTTTACGCTGATTGGTGGCAAATGACATAAATACTAAATTATGATTGGTGAATAGTTAATTTAAAGGGGGTGAGTTGAATAGTCACATATAATCTCATAAGAGCATTAATTCTTTCCGGAAATTTTTTGAGTGCGTTGCAACAACGTCGTATTAATTTGCCTGAACGGGACGCGAGGGCAAATTACAACGTTGTTGGAATGCACAAAAAATAATTTCCGGATATGAATTAATGCTCAAATGCAGATTCGGTAAGAAAATCGTAACGACACAAACCCTAAAAAGAAGTAATATCTACCTACAAAAAATTTCCAAGAAATTTTGTTGTTGTCTTGGTTACTGCTCGTGAACTAATTTTTCTATTGGTCATTAATGAGTGTCGTACGATTTTCATAGCAATTCGCCTCTATGAAATCTGATCCTCCTAGATGTTTCCCTCACTAGAACTTGAAGATGATTGAAATCGTTACTAGTTTTTGTTTTTCAGATTTTTTTTGTTATTTGCGCCTCCTCGCATCAAACGGTGCTTTGCAGCGTAACCAAAGTTTGGTACCATCCTTCTAAAGCCTCTAAAACATCTCAGTAATTTTCATAGAAATTTGTCTGCATGAAATGTGATCCTCCTAGATGTCTTCCTCCCTAGAACTTTTGAATAAATACGGACTATGGAGTATCACTTATGAATAAGATGCAAGTGTCGTCTGTGAAGAAGATAAAAGTCGTTAAGGGTAATTATTCAGATTTTGTTGTCATTTTTTCGATTTTTTTTTAATATTTCGGCATCGAAACACAAATGCGTTAAAACCCCTCACCACACAAATATTTAACAACTGCTATAGCAAACCACAGGCTCCAGCAGTGTTTTATTCAAGATAATTACTATGAAATATCATTCATGAATAAGAAGGAAATGTTGTCTGTGAAGAAGATAAAAGTCGTCAAGAGTAATTTTTGAGTTTTTTTTGCAATTTTTTCGATTTTTTGGGTATTTCGGCCTCCTCGCCCCGAACGGTGCATCGCAGTGTAAGCAGTCATACCATCGTTCTAAAGCTTCATAGATCACCTCTGTAAATTTTCATGGAAAGTTGTCTGTAAGAAATCTCCCCCCCCCCCCCATCAGATATCACCTCCCTGGAATTTTTGGGGTAGGTACTGACTGGGGTATCGTTAATGAGTAAGAGGGTAATGTAGTCGGTGAAGATGATTAAAATCGTTACAAATTTTTGTTTTTCACCTTTTTTTTTGGTTATTGGCGCCTCCTCATATCAAATGGTGCATTGCAGCGTAACCAAAGTTGGGCACTATCCTTCTAAAGCCTCTAAAACATCTCCGTAAATGTTCATAGAAATTCGTCTGCATGAAATGTGATCCTCCTAGATATCTTCCTCTCTAGAACTTTTGAATAGATACTGACTATGAAGTATCACTTATGAATAAGATGTAAGTGTCGTGTGAAGAAGATAAAAGTCGTTAAGGGTAATTTTTCAGATTTTGTTGCATTTTTTCGATTTTTTTTTGATATTTCGGCATCGAAACAGAACATCTCCAAAAATGTTAATGGAAATTTGTCTGTATGAAATTCACACCTCTCCCATCAGATATCCCCTCCCTGGGATTTTTTGGGTAGATACTGACTGGGGTATCGTTAGTTTTTGCAAAAAAATAGTTTTTTTCCCACATTTTTTGAGTCATTTGCTCCTCCTTACTAGAACTTTTGAGTAGATACTTCCTATCACAAATTCGTTAAAACCTCTCATTACACAAATATTTAACAACTGCTATAGCAAACCACAGGCTCCAGCAGTGTTTTATTCAAGATAATTACTATGAAATATCATTCATGAATAAGAAGGAAATGTCGTCTGTGAAGAAGATAACAGTCGTCAAGAGTAATTTTTGATTTTTTTTTGCAATTTTGTGTTTTTTTTTGTATTTCGGCCTCCTCGCACGGAACGGTGCATCGCAGTGTAACACCAGTCTGGTACCATCGTTCTAAAGCTTCATAGAACACCTCTGTAAATTTTCATGGAAAGTCGTCTGTATGAAATGTGTACCCCCCACCCCCTGTTAGATATCATCCTCCCTGGAATTTTTGATTATGTAATGACCTAATGACTAGGGCGTATTACTTTTAAGTAAGAAAGAAATGTTGTCTATGAAAACGTTCAAAATCCAGTGTATCCAGGGGCCTCCCGGGGGGGGGGGGATAATTCCTCCTGCTGAACATTACTTCATATTAATGTTTTTTTCTATCTATAAAAGAATGGGTGGATTTCGCGGGAATAGGTAAAAATACCCCCCAGACGTTTTATTTGCCCCCCCCCCCCCCCAGAGTAATCAGTCTGAATTTAACACTGATCAAAATCATTAAGCCATTTTCTTGTTTAAAAAAATCGACGTTTTTGGGGCATTTCAGCCTCCTGACAACGAACACTGCAACGCAGTGAAACCAAAGTCTGTTGCCATCCTTCTAAAGCTATCGAGAACATCTAAATTTTCATGAAAACCGCTATGTGGGAACATACATACAGAGGTATATGTACATACCTTGAAATAAATGTTTGCTCAGTCGTTTCGAAATCCCTCGGTTCTCTCAATCAATTAGATCTCTTTGCTCTTTAATTTGCATACATACATTTTTAAAAATTTTGTTGGAATTCCTAGTTTTGTAGTGTTACTAGTTTACTAACACATTTCTCATCATTTATTGTAGTCTCACTTTATATTCTAATTACTTGATTTTGATTTTTACTTGACATTCGTTTTTCCATTGTTTCTGCATTTTCGTTAAAGCATCTTTTAATCTGCGGATTTCAGCGTTACTTTTACTACATTCAAAAGCAATAGTGTACTTATATGTAAAGACTACGTAAACAAAGACTAATTTTTGTATGGAGTTCTAGAATTCTATTTTGACATATTTGCTTCGGTAATAATAATAAATTGACAAACTTAAAATACAAAAGCGTTTCCTCAACAGTTATTTAAGAAAAGCATCACTTTGAAGGTAATGGAAACGATGAATACAGGGGGTGGAATACTTTTGAATTATTCTATGCTCATTGTTCATTTCTTCGCTAATATTCATGTTTTATCTTAATTTTACAGGAACGAGTTTATCAACACAAATTGACAGAAGTCTTACAAACAAATGAACTACTTAGTTGATCAAATATGTTTTGATAGTCCCTATTTAGTGTTTTTAACAATGCTTATCGTTTTTAGCAATTCCCTTTAATGTTTGTGGTATATTTTCTGCAAAGTATGATTATACCGAGTACTTTCACAAAGTTTCTGCACTACAGTTCACGCCGCTGTGTTTAGATAAATGCGTACAATCCCTTACCGTCTGTATATACTATACACCTAATTGGCAAAAGTATCTTTTAGATAACTCGTTGGATGACTTTGAGACCTCTGCTATTTTTCAAGTCCTTATAAATAACGGTGATAAAATCTACAGTTTTTTCCACTTTTGTGGCATTATATTACCATTACAAAACAGGAATAAAAGCCACAAATAAAATGCACTTCTCAAGGAAAGCTCCACGCTTGTAATTCATGCGTGTCCTACGCACACGAAACTCTTCCAACAAGCCACGTATCATCTGATAAGAGCGATTTCGTATTCCAGATCCTGTTACAATGCTTTAGTTTGTGCCTCACGCATTTAGCTGTGGAATTCTGGCTCGACAACCTTGAAATTGCTCATGCATCACAATTTACTAGCGCCCCCCTCGTCAGGTGCACCCATCATGGTCGTGTACGCGAAGTCGTGTGCAAACCATCGCGTGATTACATTCGTTTCCGTATCGAAACCTGCCTTAACGCTCTTCCTGTAGCCACTTCGTACCTCTGGTCGAACGTGGAAGTAATAGTTAATCTGAGCACAATTTTCCAGGAATGCGTTTAAGTATAGTTATTGACAAATGGAACGAAGGCCGGTTGCTCCGGTGTGATTTGGGCTTTCAATTTTCTAAATTGTTTCCGAAGAGAAACTTACTGCGTTTCACCAGCAAATGGAATCGGAAATTCCTTAATAATTGCGCGTAAATAGAAATATAAGTGTGTTAAGTGATATTTTTCTAGTTTAATTGGGCCTGTAATGTATTTCAGTCTCTCGAAAAAACCGTAATTGTCAAATTATAACATTGAATTTTTGAATTGCGGCCGACCCGACCACAAGTAATTTTCTTCGAGATGAATCGGTCCTATGCTGTATTCAGTTACTCGGATATAATCTTTTATTTTCTAAACGACTAGTGCAGAGTTTGGATTTAGCAAAACGGTGGCACTAGCCATACTACATATTACCACAGCTTGTACAAAAATCTGGAAGCATCCTCTGCGGGCGTTTATTTTCGCGTGCTTTACATTGCGAGTGTTATTTCCTCTGGATATGTTTGAAGAATCTAGCGTAACATAAGGAAATTTAGTATAAATTAAAGAAAAACAAGTAGAAATATAACCAATTTAAGGAAAATCTTAACCGTTTGATTTTATCCCGTGATTGGAATAACATATTGAACACAATGGAGCCATGTAATGCCGTGCTATTTTCATGAACGATATATTTAACCCCTTTTTTAAGTAATCTTATGAACACATGAACTAATCTTCTCTTTTTGTTCCAGGTATGTACACCATTATGCCTAACTATGTCTGAGAATACTACTGGTAAGACCACAATTACATGAATTTGCAAATTCTGACAATAATAATACCGTATGGCTTATGGTAGCTCACCCATACGAGTGCCGACCGCGGCTAACGTTGCTTGAAGACCGTTTGACCGGCGCTGGTACTTGAATTTTAGAAAAAAATCGTATGTTTAAGTTTTAACTCGACCCAAACCCCTTCGACCGCCTATCTGCTGTTTCATGCTCCGTGGAAATTATTTTTATTTTCGTCGTTTCCTCGGAATTTTCCCAGGAAACTCTCCGTACAGTTTCAGTTGTTCCTTTGTTTTTATTGCTCACTTTTAGCGGGCACTTTATTGAGCCTCAGTCGAAGGCATGTTCTTAAATTTTCCACATTCCCATCAATAATTGAACCAGCAGCCATGTTGGAAAAATTTAGCTGTCCCCATGCGCGGCCATGACGGACATTAAACGCGCCGTTTTACAAATAGCCGTCTATAAAAGCGGTCGTAACCCCATTCATTTCAGCCACGCTGACACGGAACTATTACTCAAAAGGTTCACCTTTCCCGAGCGTTTACAGTAATTTGCGGCACCTTGCTAAAAATTGAGCAGGTCCAGACGTGGGCCGCGGAACAAAGGGTTGAATTCGCCTTCGTGCGACGCTGGCACAATAAGCCCAAGTGGGTTGTATTCGTTTTTGAAATTCCCCGGAGATCGCTCTAATTAATTAGTTTCTTTCTGCCAGCGACGCTTTGAACAACAAGGGCGTCCATTTATTCTCCGGGATAATTGGAAATTCAGGAAACGAACGTTTTGAACTTATACCGTGTACCTGCCAGGACAGTTCTGCCTAGTAATTTGATCAAAACGTAGCCAGAGATGACAAATGAATTCTTTTTTCCTTGGTAATATATAGAAATGTAAGTAATTGACACTTTTACCCTTATTCCATCGTCTACCAAAAGATAAATATTCTGTAGGTACTAAAATAAGTCCGTCTAATGCATATACCAAGCAAATTTAAATTAATAAATATGTATTATTAACCAATATTTTAGGATGCAACTATTTGCTGTCAATTATTATGGAAAAAATAACTCTGCACTTGCCGCAGACATATTTTTCGCTTCTTACACAATAATTATTAGAAAGCTGCAATGCTACATCCTACATAGCATACACAAGACAGAACACATGCACATCTCATCTACAAACATACGCGCCTGCACCAAATATCCATTCGTTGTGCACAAAACGAGCTGTTATCCGACTAGTCATAGGAAATCATAAATTATACTACTATTGCTCCAGGAATGTCCTATTGCCATTTACGTAACATGTAACTTAATAAAGCATTATCTTACTTTTTGCATTCTGGACATTTAATACCCTATCGTGGCCAGTAATTTAGTACTTTCTGGTAATTCAATTACCACGAGTAATTTCAATTACCATAAGAAATTTAAATACGTTGGAGTAATTTAATTACGCAAAAGTAATTCAGTAATTGAATGTAGTAATTAATTACTTTAAATTTAAGAAAAAAGGACTTAATTACCCCGCCTCAACACCGTACCACACTTTTTGAGAGATCTTTTACATATAATATTAGTAAAGTTTATAATAAGCTACCAGTTACTCTTAAATGCTTACCCATCAACATTTTCAAAAAAAGACTTTTTCAATTTTATCTAACAATGTTAATAGTGTGTGATTTTCGTGACAGTAGTATTATGTACGTAGGTGTATTATTATTATTATTATTTTTATTAGTAATTGTGGATGGTAGTAAGTATGTGTGTTTTTTTTTGTCAATTTTCTCCTTTTCGGGTTTCTTACATTGCTATGGATTCACATAAATTCAAGGGTTGAGTGGTACAGCAGCCATTAAGGCTGAACTCCCCTTGTGATTTCACAATTTATTATTAATTGTAATTAGTAGATAATAACTGTATTTCTGTTACTTATTTCTTGTGAAATAAAGACATTTATTATTATTATTATTATTATTACTTGCAAAAAGTAACTGTCAAGTACTTTTTAACAAGCAATTAATTACTGCCCAACTCTGACGTGGCTTAGTTGCACGTTTTTTCTTCTTCTATTTGATTCAATCTTGTGAAAACTTTACACTTGGTGCGTATGGTCTTTTCGAAAATATGTATTTTGAGTAATTGAAAAAAATACCTACAGGGCTACTCGAAGGTAAATCCTTCTTTAAAAATGTATTCACTGCTCCTCTGTTAGAAGAGAACGTCTTCATCCCAACTGTTTAATGTAGAAGAATCGCAATTAGATTGTAGAGATGGAAAACTAACGATAATGGTGTCGATGAATTCATAATACGATTCCAAACTATTTATAGTATTAGGTATCTATAGTTTTACGTTTTTTTAAATGACTTCATGCATGAATAGGTGGCAATAGTGGGTGAATTACCGATATATCGATAGTGATTATCGATTGTTCTTCTCTACAACGCCGCACGCTTTTTATTTTTCCCCTTCAGTTAAGTTTGGAGATATCAATAGAAGAAATTGCTTTTGATAATTGGTTCGTATACTTGCTAAATCATTTCTCGATGATAAAATCCCAAAGATGTTAAAAATTTAAGAAGTTGGCAGTAGTATTGTTGAAAACATATTTTTTGACGTCTTTACAAGTGCCTGGTAGACTAAAGAAAGGCTGCACCACTTCTGTTTTTCCCTTTAACCTTATTTCGAAAAAATCAAGATGAACATTAGATGAGATGACTGCACTGTCGCGGCAGGCGCTCTTTTTTCTGTCGCTCGTCGGTGGTGGATTTCAGACCATTTGGTTCTAATAGCTTTTAGCAAAAATGCCTGTCTATCAGCACAATTTCGACATTCGGGGGTAAGTGCACCTGGTTGTTTTAGTTTGCTTTTTTATTCTTGCCGAATGGGTTCAACTTTTGGGGTATTTCCAGCTGTTCTGGCCCCGTATAGCTACTAGCTATAGTACTGGCCAATTTTACTGACTTCTGTTCTCTGGTACTGCGGAAATGATAACCTCAATCTCTGGCGGGACTTCTTGCTATTCTTGCCGCGATCTGCTGCTGGCGTTTCGTGCGAACCGATGCTCAAGGATCTATTGGAGCGTCGGGAAGATTTGGTATTCGTTCGTGCACACGGCTATTATAAGAATTTGTAATTTGTGAAAACTGCTATCATTTCTCGTGGGGAATTCTTCAAATCTCTTGGGGATTACTTTTGTTTCCTTTTATCGCGATTGTATTGCTGGGCGAAGTACCAGCGTTTGCAGTTGAGAACTTTAACATCCCATCAAACTTCACCGTTTACCTTTGTAAATGTTCTAATTTGTTTTTCATATGTTGCTTTGTGCGTTGTGCCGTTGCACTGAGGGGCCAAAGTTTGGGATGAGAACACGCGGGGCCTCATCGAAGCTTTACTATTCCATTTATTGTAATTTGCATTCATGTGTTATTAGTGTGTATGTAAACTAAGGTACAGTGTGTATGGTTATTTAGGGTAGGTACACTCACATGCTTTAATATTTTGTTAATTTAACGATGACCTTTACTATTATATTGCTGAATTTTAACATTTGAATTGATAAAATCTAACTGTATTTATTGATATATTGTTGACCATTATTATGGATAGGCTAGTTTTAGTTACTGTAAACTGAAATTATAATCTGGCCTTAGGTTATTGTGATCTTGGCTAAGCTAGAGTTTTTGAGTTCTCGTTTCTCCCCGGGCATATTTGTTTATATTAAAGACTCAC
>CALNHX010012334.1:0-25826 GCA_940337035.1 Agriotes lineatus
GCATTCGAGTTCATCCATGTTAGACAGTTGTTAATTCCAACTGTTTTATCGCTGCCTACAATCACATAATTTTCCTGGTACTCTCCTTGGAGGCAAAAGTTGTGATTAGCATTAAGTAATCGCACATATCCATGCAAATGCCAGCAAAGTCTTGTGTTATATTCCAATCCATAAGGTAGAAGTCATCAACTTGGAGCTATTTTAATATTCTAGGTCATTCGTCCAGCAGAGTTCCTACTTCAATATCCGCCAGCTCTAGTTTGTACGGGGTAACAACTGGATTTTTATATTTCCTTGCGAATTTTTTCAATAGGTTTACAGCTCTTTTAGTAGACAATGAGAACAGGTCTGGACAGATTTGAACCCCCGACACTGATAATACAGGTGATCGACCCCCTCATTAACCACATCCGATACAAATTCTCAGACAATGACTCCATATATTTATTTTTAGCAACCGTGCACATTCTCAGACAATGATTCACATCCCAGCAAGTCTGAACAGGTTTTTTTCTATAGTCTGCAAATTCTATTGATGCACCTCCTTCAGGCATTCTAATTTTAGTTTTATTTACACTATTACAATTTCTAATGCGATTGTTTAGTACAAAATGATTTAAACAAATATCATATATTAGAGTTTGAGATTTTTTCTTATATAGCTGATTAAACACCGTTGGGTATCATTAATAAATCTACAGCATCCTTATTAATTAGAGTATTTTTACTAATATATATGGTTAGTACTACATTTTTACTAAATTTGTTTTTCTTTCTAACATAAACATTTATACGTAAATCATTAATTCTTTAAAATTTTGATATATTTTTAAATTTTATTGGAAAATTCTAGTCCAGAGTAATTTAAAACTAGACTGAAATTCGGATAGGAAGATATTCTATCTGAATTCTTATTTGCAGGATGTAATGCTGATACTACTGTCTACAAAAACAATATTTATCATTATTTTTACTTTAACTACAGCTTTTTTATTTTTTATATCTTGAGGTAACTCGATATAACTACCTGCTGTTAATGGAGTGTAATTATTTAAATTTACTTTTAAGCGCATTATCTCGAGCAAACTCCAACCTGAATCACGTTCTTGAAAATCTTCTAATTTTGTCAACACTTTCCGATCAACTTTCTTGTATTTTTGTTGCCCCAGAACACATTGTAAAACATTGTTAAACAGAACACAACAACTGTTAACTATCTGTTAACTTGGTTCACATAGAAGCGATTGGCACAGAATAAAACGGTAGATCTTGCAAATACTGCCTATCAGTACACTTAAACAGTCATCCAGAGGATGGAACACATTACCTATCTTGTAATTGTATATTGCTGCTTCCAATGTGGTAATTCTGTGCTCTCTAGCCAAAGAAGACGTAAATGTTTCTTTTAATCGCGCGTCAATAATATGGTTTCCGATTTCCTTGTTAACTCCTGGACTTGTAATTTTGCAAATAAATTTGCTATATATCATAATTCTGAAATTCGAGTTCATCCATGTTAGACAGTCA
The DNA here is from genome assembly GCA_940337035.1 of Agriotes lineatus. Lineage (NCBI taxonomy): Eukaryota > Metazoa > Arthropoda > Insecta > Coleoptera > Elateridae > Agriotes > Agriotes lineatus. The sequence continues at coordinate 1,528 of CALNHX010012334.1, forward strand.
ATCCCAACTGTTTTATCGCTGTCTACAATCACATTACAATTGTCTTAGTATTTTCCTTGGAAGCAAAACTTGTGATTAGTTATCGCATGTAAAGGATGTATAATAATAACTAACGGGACTGTACAAGAACATACATTTTATTTAGATAAACAAAGGAAAAGCAATATTATTAAACTAGAATCCACACAAACTATATTACATACTAGCTGACCCGGCAAACGTTGTTTTGGATTATGACATGATGGGAAAAACCCTTCAAACCATTAAGCACAGAATCATAAAAGTATGACTGCAAATAGAAAGTCGTACAGTGTATAGAAAAACACACTTTCGATATTTTCCAATTTTCCGGCTTTTTCTTTGATTTTTCCGAATTTTCTTCTTTGCTAAACCACCTCCGGAGTAAGACGAACAAAAAAAAATCCAAATCGGTCAAATCTTTCTCGAGTTTTTGCGTTACTAACACACGGCGATTGATTTTTATATATAGATTAGTAGATTATTTAACACTACTCCATATTTAGAAATTTTTTAGAAGTTTTTTCCCGATACGTTTGAAGTCGCTGAGACTTTTCGGTACCCACGTTTTTGTGTCTGGAGTATCTCTCCTTGCGAATAGTTCAAAATTGTTCTGTAAGCCTAGCTTGTGGCAGGTTAGGAGGACTTATTTGTTTTAGGAACGAATTCTATATTTTGTAGATTTAGATAGTCTGTCACAATTTTGCATAATGGGAAGTCGTTAGATCGGGCTAGTGTTTGTAGAATGATACTTCTTAATGAAAGGAATAAATCGCTTTTTACGCATTCACTTAAATACCTCTCAGCATTGATAGTGACTTCGGTTATGTATGGCTCAGAAATGTTCTCATTTTCGTCTAATGCTTGCCAGACTAGATACTTCTTAAAAAACTTTGCTTTGCGTTTCACTTTATCCTCAAATTTAAGCTGTTTACAGTCGGAACAATGATAAAATTTACGGCCTTGAATTTCTGCGAGATTTGCAGGTAGGTATGGTTCATCATCAAGAATTAAAATCTTTCGCCTCGCTTAATCGCGCACACATCGTGTACCAGATTTTGCTCTACTCTCTTGATCTTTAAGATAACGTGGACGACTGTCGTTAATAATTTGATACCTAACAAACTATTTTAACAAATGACATCTTGTTTGCATTACATTGTTTTTTAGTTGACAAATGCCTGCTAGATTTAGTCGGGTTACTTATTGTACATCTTTTATCCTGTATTTGGTTACTACTTGTGGACCCGTCTCCGGCCCCACGAGCTGTTATCAATTTCCTTCTTGGCGTTTAATGGGTAGCAGTGTCAGCTACCCCGGAACGGCGCCAACACAAAAACAAAGGGGGCTCTGTTTTATGAGATCCGCACGCGGAAGGAAGTTGCTGACTCTTCGGGCTGGTATTATCGAGACTGGAAGCTTGAGGCGTACTGGGCACGCTTCGAACACCAACATCACGTTTGAATTAATCTGTATTCACATTCGGCAATTATATGTCCTTTGTTAACACAACTTGATTTTAATGCCTTTATAATTTAACAATTCATCTTGTTAAAAATGCCTGCAAAGTCTTGTGCCGTCAAATAGCAACGTAACCGCCCTTTCTTACCTCTGTGGAGGAGTGCGGGTGGTCTCATCACTGCAGGGGTCTCCTTTGGAGAGTCCTGAGAACCCCCTTGGAGAGAGGTGGAGTAGCGAGGGCCTCTTAAGTTGGTAACACTGCTGTGCGATTTTTCAGATTTAGAGCATGTTATTTACATCTAGTGACTTTTAAATCTAGGGCTTTTATCATGTACTACATGTACTTTTTTATGGAACACCTTGTATATTTTTGGGGCGCCCTTTAATGAGTTTTCGTTTGATGTATTAGGTTAAATGACCATCGTGCAAACACTCCCGAGTGGAGTAGGTTTGCGTCTGTGCTAACGGCGCCTGTGTGAATAATGTTTCCACGCTCCTGATCTTGAACTTTGCGGCTTCACTCCCGGTGACCTTGAAGATAACACAGACGACGGGGCAACGAAACCGCAGGCTGATAACTAACGCTCAGGCGAGGACGAAACCACCCCCACTCCTACTTTTGGCCCCGCCCCCCTGGGTCATGTGACACGTCGGCTGCAGTATAAATACAACTCCCTCGGACGACTCATCATCTTTTTCCGGTTATCGGTCAGTACGATTGTCTCTAAAATGTCTAAGTTTCTAAGTTGCGTGGGCGGATGACAAGATAATGAAGATGGCACCTTTGCGGTTTCACTTCCGGTTCCCACGATGAATTTTGGGGCTAAAAGTCTAATTCTGATTTTTTCCCCAAAAATATGGAAAAACAAGATTCCCACGCGTATCAAAATGTTTCCACGCTAAACTGCTCTTTCACCTACTCAGGTAGAATCAAAGTAGTTTTAAGGAAGTACAAAATATGTTAATAGAATATTGAACTCAAGCAAATCAAGCACATCGATAATGGTAGTCGTCACTGGGTCAGGAAAAGTTTTGCCGCCATATATTGTTTACAGACATCACCACGTGTCGTGAATTTGACACGCGACAGCCGGGTGTGATAGCGAGGATACGGAAGCTCTGACCTTCCGCCTTGCAGGCCAAGCTCCTTCATGGGGTGTTAGTGCCTCACCATTATTATATTGTTTATAGAGCACAGCTTCTGTATCCCACATGGACGGAAAATGGCCCCGATCATGCTGTTTATAACAGGACCAAAAACGGCTGGTTCGAAGGAACTGTATGCGAAGACTGGTTTGAGAGAATAGCACTGCCACATTTTCAAATATGCGGGAGTAAAAAAATTTTGATCAGGGACAATCTGTCCAGTCACCTCTCAATTCGAGTCTTAGAATTGCGTGAAGAAAACTATATCGACTTTGTCGTTCTCCCACCAAATGCAACACACCTCCTACAACTCTTGGACATTGCTTTCTTTGCCCCTTTGAAGAAAAAATGGAAAAAAACCTTAGAGTACAAGGAGTACGCAGTCATAGCATTTCTAGACATAGAAGGTGCCTTCGACAACACCTTCTACCACTCTATTGAAAGAGCAATGACAAACCATCAGATGGATAACACCACGATAAGATGGACTATCGCAATGCTCAGCACTAGAGTTGTAAAAGTCAAGTTATTTGACAAGGAAAAGACAGTGCAGGCGACAAGGGGATGTCCACAGGAAGGAGTTGTTTCTCCACTCCTGTGGTGCCTCACAGTTGATGAACTGCTGATCCAACTCAATAACAAAGGCTACTACACTCAAGGATACGCTGATGACATTGTCATACTGATTCAAGGTAAATACCAAAGAACCGTAGACAATGTAATGAAATCAGCACTAAAGAAAACCGAAGAGTGGTGTGTGGTGTCTAGAGAATAATCTTAGAATTAATCCCAGCAAAGCCAGAGTCGTCACTGTCACTCGTAGAAAGAAGATCACAAACAGAATCAACATAAAACTGTTTGAGACAAATTTTAACTGAGAGAACGAGGTTAAGTACTTAGGTGTAACCATCGACTACAAACTAACTTAGAACTCCCACCTAGACAACACAATTACCAGGTGCATACAAACAGTAGTTATTGGGAAAAGAGCTATAGGTAGTACGTGGGGGCTCAAACCGGAACTGACCCTCTGGCTGTACAAAACCATGGTCCGACCAATAATCTCATATGGAATACTCGCCTGGTGGCCCAAAATAAAACAAGCAACTACGATCCACAAAATCAGCAGAATACAATATCTAGTTAATCGGTGCATCACTGGAGCCTTTAAAGGCACCTCAGGAAAAGCACTGAATACTATCCTAAACCTGCCACCTCTGCACATCTTCTTGGAAGGTGAAGCCAGAATGGCAGCCTACAGATTACAAAGTACTGGTCACTGGATGACCACAGCTAATAATCAAGGACATGGCAAGATCATGTCACACATCAACAACCCAATATTAGAAATGGGTTCTGATCTTATAATCAAAGCCTATGACTTTGAAAAGAACTTTACTGTGCACACAAGTTGGAATACGAACCAACTACCAACCCCAACAAATAAGAACATCATTTTGTACACTGGTGGATCTTAAGTTTGAAGGAGGTACAGGCTGCGGTGTGTACATTACCAATCCTAGAACCAACGAAAACGTCAGTATAGGAAAGTTTTGTAACATCTTTCAGGCTGAAGTACAAGCTATTAACGTATGCGCAAACATCAGCATAGAAAAGAAGCTGCTCAAGACTGGTCAAAGAATGCAAATCCAAACTTCAAACCTTGAGCCAGGGAAACACAGTAAAATTATGCTGGATTCCAGGTCGCCAAGGTATTGAAGGAGACGAAAAGGCGGACAAGCTCGCAAAAGAAGCAGCCTGTAATGCAATGACCGGCCAGAACCTGGTCTAAGCATTCAGAAAAACCAAGCCCGCTCAGCCATTAATGAATGGGTCAATACTGCACACCAATTAAGGTGGAGAAACTACAATCAAACAACACACTGCAAAAGATTGCTAAAAACTCCAAATTCACAAACCACCAAAACCCTGTTGAGACTGAACAGAACTCGAATCAAGCAAGTAGTCAGTGTACTAACAGGCACTGGAGCATTCAGAAAATGTATGCACAGGATCAATATCTATAGAGATGAACCTGTTTGCAGACTATGTCAAGAGGACCATGAAACAGCCTATTACATCCTCTTTGAATGCCCAGCATTAGAGCGTAAAAGACACCAACTCGATTGGAGCCTCAACTCTATTGACAACCGCAAGCTAGTAGGGGGCATTGCAAGTCTAGAAAAAGATACGGATGTCGGCCTGCTAACTTGAAAACTCCCGACAGTACAAAAAACCCAAAGGGCTGACGTGCGCATGCCAGCAAAAGGCAGTCGTGGAACCTAAATCAAATCAAATCTTGTCAATGTTATGAAAGAGTCAAGAACTCTGGAGAACAAACAGCCTGTGAAAAGAGGCAAAAGAAGCGATGTAGCGCCAGGAAATGGAGCAGCAGGTGATTTGAATCGGCTGAATGAACAAACCTCAAAGGAACAAAGCTGCTATGAAGCTGAACCAGATGATGTTTATTCTAATGTGGAAGAAGACACCAACGTTGGAGACTTTGACTCAGATGAAAACCGAGACCCAGAGCACTACAGTTTGGAAAATCCGAGTAAAAATCTGAATGTTAACGACTTTGTGTTAGTGAAAAATGCCCTACAAAAGAAAATACAAACAGTATTGGCAAGGTCGCTGAAGTTTATGCAGACGAGCCTGATCTCATCTTGATCGAATTTTGAGACACAAAAAAATCCGAAAAATTTAACAATTATTATTTTTACCATCCACACGTGAAGGATAACAAGTATAATAAGGTATTTGATCACAAGACTTAACAGAAACATATGTAGTACGCCACACTGATATCACAAAGGATTATAACACACACAAGTTTTACGAAATTTCAGTCATACATATGTAACAAATCCTTGAAACAATAAGGTACTCAAGCACAAAGGTGTTTTCTTAGTTAGTCTTAATGCTAGTGAATGTTGTACTCAAAAAAACAAACTTTGGCAATATGTTGTATAATTTAACACCTACATAGTATGGTGACTTTTAATAGAGTGCAGTGTTGTGCTGCATACACCGTAATGTTTCCCCATCTCGGATGGGATACGGATTCATGTAGTTATTCTTTGAAAACTGATCAATATAGTCCAGTCATTAGACACATAATAATAGTGTTTTGGTGCAAAAGGTTGAGGAGTTTTGAGACTTTTGGCAGGAGTGCAGACTTGGAGGTTAACTCGGTTCCTATAGATTTTAGAAAAAAAGATCCAATCAAAAGTTGAAGAGAATAAAATTTTCTACAAAATCGCTTTTTAATTTTTTTTGTCAGGCTAATACTGCCCGAGTAATAGGACAGAACAATAATGCAAACTTTTTAAAATCTCGTAAAGGCGGCATTTGCATGGTACTTTTTACCAATTATCCACAAACTAGTCTACCTAGAGTAGTATCATCTACTATACAACTGTTTATACATTGATATATACACTTTGCCTGTTGTTTGTATATGATTTGTGACGTACGACACCAACAGTAGCGTTGTTGGCGTTAAAACATAAAATTGCCACATGGCACAAGAAATTGGTGATGTGGCTACGGCGAAGACTGTGGTTCGATAAAATTTAAGCGTAAAGATGCACTGCTTTCCTTAGGAGCAGATAAAGCAGTGTGAAAGTTGGCAATATTCCCATTTTCATCAATCCCCTGTTATTTCAAAGATATGTATCGCCAAAAAAGCGGCAAGGAATTAAAAAGTTACTCTCTGAACATGTCATTTTTTGGCAGTGGTCTATTATAATATGTTTTAGCGAACTTTTTCCACTGTCTCGGGTGTTTATCACCCGACGTTTCGGGAGCTTTTGATCTACTCCCGTCCTCAAGTGTTCGTGGTTAGCCAAACCCCGGGGTGTACGTGAAAAGACGTACAAAAATCAGGGCTAACCAGGAACACATGTAAGTTTGAACTCGCCACACATTTCCTATCGCCATTTAATGAGGATGGCATGCGAAACGAAACAAAATCTTCACTGTTTAAGGAATTTTCTTCAGTAAACCAACCTGTACAACTTGATAACAACTTGTCATTTTTTAGCAGTGGTCTATTATGATATGTTTTATCAGACTTTTTCCACTGTCTAGGGTGTATATCACACGACGTTTCGAGAGTTTTTGATCTACTCCCGTCTTCAGGTGTTCCTGGTTAGTCCTGAGAAAGACTGATATTGTACGTTTTTGGTCAGGAAACCAGCGAGAGGAAAAGTTGCTAAAACGCTGTATTCGACGTGGAGCCTGAAATACAAGAAAGCTGTTGCAATGAACATTTGGTTTTTACATGCGATCAGTGGTTGTGACACAACCTCTGCCCATTTTAACCAAGGGTAATTGAGTCTCCTGATCCAATCAAAGTTAGTAGAATATACCGAAAAATCACTAGGTAGGGTTTCTGTCCAGGTAGATCAACTACAGACGCTTTATTTGTTATGACACAGATCATGGAAAAATGCTATAGTTTGTTCATCTGACATCTGCGCTGTCACTTGTCAAAATTTAAAAAAATCATTGAGTGTACCTGAATAAAAAAACTTGCCTTCAAACTGTACAGCTAAATTAGTTACTAGTGTCAAGGAAAACTCATTGAGGTTAGGTAAGATATCTGTGAAGCTTACAATAATTGCATTATGAAATGGTTGCTTTTTAGTTATCAGAAATATCTACTTAAAGTAGTTAACAAAGCCTTTGTACGTTTACCCTCCATTTCAGTCGTTTGTCATGCTTGTCATGTTTTATCATGTAACCCTACATGAAATATGACATTTGTGTGAAACAATTTTTTTTTTAAATCACAAGTGCAGTGTAGCCAAGTTAATAAATTTAAGAGCAACAGGACCTTTTTTTACCACCAACAGAATGTCAATCTGACAGCGCAGATGTCAGATGAACAGACTATACGAGCGTGATATACCTATAGAAATGTTGTTTATAGATTTCAAACAGGCCTTTGATCAAGTAGACAGGAAATAACTCATAGTAAGCTTAGCACAACTAAACGTCCCAGCAAAATTGATCAGGCTAATAAATATGACATTAACAAAAACTACAGCGGCAGTTAATACCTTGAATGGGATATCAGAATATTTTACAATTAACAATGGATTGCGTCATGGAGAATCACATCGGCAACGTTATTTAGCATCGTCTTGGAAAGAATAATTCGAAAAATAAATTACAATGGAACAATTGCATACAAGCAAGCTCAAATAATTACATATGCCGACGACATAGTCATCATAGCAAGAACACGCAGAGGGCTGCTAGAAATATATGAAGGTTTAGAGAGAGAAACAAAGCAAGCCGATTTGATAAACGAAAGTAAAACAAAATTTATGAGATGCCAAAGAGAAAGAAATGAAAATATGTATAATCTAAATGTTGGAAATTATAGTTTTGAGGAAGTCAACTCATTAAAGTACATAGGAATGGAAATAAATTGCCAATACGAGGTAAAACATATACGCGATCGCAAAATGAAAGGCACTTAGGTCTCTCTCAACAACAACAACGGAGGAGGAGGAAAAGAGAGAGATTCTCTCTTTTCCTCCTCCTCCGTTGTTGTTGTTGAGAGAGATGTGGCTACTTTTGCTACTGAAGTACTATTATAATTAACACTGAAAGAAGAACAGCTCAGAATATTTGAACGTAAAATATTAAGAAAAATATTAGGCCCCAAAATTGAAGGAAATGAAAGTAGACAACAAATGAATCACAAACTAATGGAAGAAATACAACACGAGGACATAGTTTCAGTTATCAAAGCGCAGAGAATAAGATGGTTTGGGCAGGTGATGAAAGCACAAAGCGATAAAATTATAAAGGCAGTGTCAAACTGGAAGCCGGAGTTAGGAAGACCTGGGCTAAGATGGAAGGATGACATTGAACAAGACCTGAAAAGCATGGGAATAACTGATAGTTACAGAAGACTCCACGATATAAAAGTATGGCGAAAGACAGTGGACAATACGAAGACACATAGAAATCTATAAATTGAGAATGCAATAAGAACCAATCCACTCTGTAGAAATGGATTAATAAAGCATCAGACCAATGTGGCTATGTTCCACCAGGAATAGGCAGCCAGATTCAGATTCAATTGAGTCTCCTGGATACAAACGACTCGTTGCTTGAAACTATAGCAATCTTCCAAGAACTCGACAGCAGATGTGGATACTCTCGCTGCAGCTGATGTAGCGTTTTTATTGGCACTGTATGGTAGATCGTTTGAAAAGGACACATTGGATTCGCTTTGCTACCAGCATTTTACGAAGTCTGTGTCCAAGAACGAATTTAATCTCGCGCCCCTGCCACTCACAAAAGATACTGCAAGGCAGGATTGTCTGCCAGTGTATCATCGCGTAAATTCCATAAAACGTTAATATTCTATGTTGTACAAAGATAGGTCTACACGAGTCCCGTGGCCCTAAGCCAAAACTCAGTCTAAAAAATTTTTTTATGTATAAATACTTTTGGCTTTGGATCCTCTACCCCAAAGCATTACACTAAATGACATATGAGAATATGCTAATCCATAATACACTTTAATTAATGTATTTCTGTCTATTACTGGTTTCAACTGCATTAGAGCAAAGAAAGCCTTGGATAGTTTTTTACATACCATGTCAATATGACAGTCCCATTTTAGATTGTGGTAGATTATGGTGCCTAAAAAGGTTATATAATTTTGAAATTCTATTACGGTATTGCTACAAGAAGGTCTTCAACCAGTGTGTGCTACCTGTGCTTACGTACGGAGCCGAAACTCTCTCTCTTACAAAGCAATCTGTGAACAAGATACGCATTGCTCAGAGAAAGATGGAAAGATCAATGCTGGGCATTTCTCTGAAAGACAAGGTATCAAACAAAAATGTGAGGGAAATATCTGGAGTAACTGATGCCGTGGAACAGATAGCCACCCTAAAATGGAATTGGGCGGACCACGTGGCAAGACTTACGGACGGACGTTGGACGAAAAAGGCTCTGGAGTGGAGACCGCGGCAAGACGCATATCGCAGCAGAGGACGACCACCAACAAGATGGTCCGACGATATCAAGAGAATTCGGACAAACTGGATGAACACAGCACAGGATCGGCAAGAATGGATTAAACTACGGGAGGCTTATGTCCAGCAGTGGACGCAGATGAGCTGATTGATGATGATGATGATGATTGCTACTATCAAGTGTTAAATGGACAAGTATACATTTTCTTATTCCGAAATACATATATTCAGTTTTCAGTACATTCATTATGAGCATGTTTCTTTCACACCACCTAGTGAATACATTATAAACAATAGCAATCCTTCCCTGGAGTTCCTCGAGAGATTCGCCAGCCACAGTCAGTGACGTGTCTTCAGCATACATTATTAGATTACCTTCTTTCATGAAGATCGGCATATCGTTTACAAATAAAAAAATTATTGGTCCTAGCACGGATCCCTGAGGAACACCTGTCGAAGTAGCATGTTTTTCACTTTAACTATGAAAGTCTCATCAGTAATAAAAAACATGATCCAATTTAAAGCAGCACCACGTATACCCAAATTAAATAATTTATCTTGAATAAATGAGGGCTGTAAAGTGTCACATGCCCGCGTTAGATAAAAAAATAGTGTTGCTACATGAAGACCTTCATCTAAGCTGTCATAGACAAATTGTACGAAATTGATATTTGCCATTTCAACAGAACAGTTGTTTTGGAAACCATGTTGGTTGTTTATCAGTAGATTATTTGTTTCAAGGTAACTCATTAGCTTGCTTAGCATAATTTTTTGATGAGAGCTTCTTCTTCTGTGGGTGCCTCATCCGTTCTGGACATTGGCTATAACCATGGCAATTCTTACTTTATTGGCAGCCAGACGAAACAGTTCTGAGGATGTTAACCCGAACCAGTCTCTCAGATTCCTCATCCAAGAATGGCGTCTTCTTCCTGGACCTTTTTTTGCCTCGAGTTTTCCTTGCAGGATCAGCTGTAGTAGACGGTATTTGCTGTTTCTCATGACGTGTCCAAGGTACTCCAGTTGGCGTGATTTTATTATAAACATGATTTTTTTTGTTTTTGTACTCGTCTCAGCACTTCATTTGTTACGTGGTCTGTATACGAGATCCTGAGTATCCGTCTGTACATCCATGAGAGCTTAGTTAACAAAAAACAAAGTAATAATGAAGTGGCATTCGCCAAAGGAGCTCAGAGGAAACCGTTGGTCATTTAAAAATTTACCACGAAAATATGTTATAGAATAAGGTTTTAATATTTATGTTCCTACGGTTTTTGTCCCTTTTAAGATATGAAGGTACATATTCTTTGTCTCTGTATCTCTTCTGAAAAAATTGTTGTAATTCAGCCGTATGGGAGTGAGAACTCGAGTTTCAATGAATTTAAGGCCTTGTTTCAATTAACCCCACAGAATGGGGTGATTATACAGCTACACGAAGGCTTGAAAATGATAAATACTTTTTTTGATTTTTTTTGTCTCATACTGAAGTTATACTCAGAAAAACACCAAAATCTATTCAAATTAGAAGTAGAGACCTCAATAATTATCAAAGCAGTCGGTTGGCATGGTTTCTTGTTCCCAGATAGTTTTTATAAGACGGTGTACACATTCAAACAAAGTTCTGCTGCCATTCTTAATTTGTTCACCAACTATGTCGTCGTGCCCTGCTGCTCTGTTGTTTTTTAAACTGTTGATTACCTGCATGACTTCATTGTATGTAGGGCTTTCTAGGCATTCCTTCACGCTGGTTCTCGGCGACTGTTCTGGTTCGTTTTCCACTCGATCAGAATTAAGTAAATTTTGGAAATGTTCTTGCCACCTATCCAGGATTTCTTTGTTTTCAACCAACTGCCTACCATCTTTTGCTTTGCATGCAAACAGTTTTGAGCTGCTGTTGTATGAGTGCGCTTTAATATCTTTATAAAATTTCCTTGTTCTGTTCAGGGTGTTGTGTTGCTCTATTTTTTTATGTTTTTGTTGAGCCATGTTCTCTTTATGCCGACACAATTTTGTAGCTGCTTTCCGTAGTTTGTTGTATAAGCTTTTATTTTCATTGTTATTATTGTTCAGGAGATTTAGCCTTGCCAGCAACAGCTAATTTTCCATTAAACACGATACGTGTTTCTATTGGTGATTGATCGAGAATATTGAAGACGTGCATTAAAGCCAAAGGGAACCATTTCGAATAACGTTTATTTTTTTGCTTATAATGTTATAAATGTGTAAATAGAATATTGTTTAAAAATAGTTATAGGTGCTTGTAAAGTCGCGATTGCAACATGTTACAGGCACCGGGTCTGTAAAGACTCATTTACCGAGTCAGTTCAAGTGACAGTTAACGACCTTTAAACAAGTCAAGAGGAAATATATATGTATATTTTCATTCCTGTTTAATTAATCAGGTAATCTCGACACACTTGCTACACAGACAGGGCAATTGCAACACGGAGACTTAAAATCCCCGTTACGGTTCAAGGTTATTCGTCAAATATTTAAAAAAGTTATTCTGATTTTCAGGTTTAACAAGTTCATGCTTATACGCGGAGCATGAATCTCTATTGTGTCAGTTAAGATATTAGCAACATGTCGATAGGAGACATAATCACGCTGCAATTTTCAGTTTTTAGCGATCTTCAATTCCTTTTAACGTCCATATCAATTAAGAGTGTTTCTATATTCAGGGATCTTAAAAAATATTTATATTATTTAGATAAACCGACATAGAGGAGAAGGAATGATAGAAAATAATAAAACATTCAATGAACAACAATTTGAATTAGTGGTAACAGCGTCTAAGTATGTGGGAGAACTGCTACTGAGATGAAACAATTGGGGAATATTGCAGGAAAGACACGAATAGACAGTATTAGAAACGAGAACGTAAGTGACACTCTAATCCAAGAATTAATATCTTTACAAATGAAAAAGGAAAGTTAAACTGGTTCGGATACATTATACGAATGGATTAAAATAGATTGATAAGGAGGACGATGGATGCAAACAGAAAGAAAACAAAGAAAGGAAAGAACAAGGAAAACTTGGTAAAAACAAGTCGAGGAAATAGGAAGAACAAAAGGAAAAACAATTAAGTGGCATTAAACAGATAGTAAACGGCTAGAAGACATGGAAAAGCTCGGTTAAAGAACGAGAACGCAAAACGGACTACGATGCTCACTGAGGGCGTACAGAGATAACTAGAAGAAGCAGAATATTCTACTTTCTTTTAAATAACTATTTTGTCTCCTTCCTTTACTTCTGTAAAATTGAGTTTTCTGCGTTAGCTTCTTCAAGACGGGAGCTTGTGTTCTCATTTTGTCCTTTTTAATTCTAATGTTCTCATGCTTGAAATAAACAAATAATAATATGATACCATGTAGGTACTAATGTATGAAACATATTACAGTAATTTTTTGGTACTTCAGCTTTAATCATCGCGTGGCCATAAGACTTCTGGTACGTTAAAGACGAAATTTATATTTACGACATAAAACATGTTACCACTTTACTGTGATAGTTTGTTAGACTATAAATCGGGAAATACAAGTGTGGATCGTCCCAACTGCGTTACGATGTTTCTATAACAAGTTGTTGTCAGCTAAACTTGCCAGAACGGGCGTGGTTCATTTCGATATTCGTCAATTAGGGCGGCGACTTGATAAATTGAATGAAAGGTTATAAACTGAGTGCCACCGACTTTAGGATCGTAAACAGGACTGCTCTTTGAAGTCGGAAATAGGAACAATCTCGTTAGTTTATCGCCAGTGCTCGTGTGCGACGGCCAGCGTCCTGCGACGTCGAACTTACCTTGATTAAATCCCTTGCAGCCGCTAAACTTCTTTACACACAAACGAATCTTATGACACAAATATCATGAAAGAAAAGCACAGCTAATTTAATCTAATTATATTGATATATGAATATAAGTATATATGATTAACACAAACTAAACGGTACGAAGAGGTTGTCTCTATTATCTATATGATATTATAGAATTGTTACAGGCTGCAAAGCGTAATTATTGACTTCATCAAATAGGTTATCGGTTACTTGACGTAACTAAAGTTTATGACTAAGCTACGGCGGTATATTGGGTTCTTAATGAGCGCCACTTTGCTGACCACATCACTGTACACCGTTAGCGCTTAAAATTAGAAGAGTACCATACCTTATAGGACTCTGCAGCCGCTTCTGCTGCATTCGTAGGGCTGCTGGAGCCGGCACACATTCAACTGTCGACGAAACCTTGTATCTCGGCGATGTGGCTTTGGAATACTTATTAGACGCGTCAACTGCACTCAAAAAAAACTGTAGCCATCTCTTTCCTACACATGTGCACTACGTTCGTTGCAGCAGATTGCACAACGGTTTGCAAGAAGACAGACGCTTAAACCGGCACGTAGCTCTCAGACAGGAAGACTTGTCCAAGCGCGACGGAGTGGCACAAAGAAAATCGTTTAGATTCAAATGACGTGAATGAGTGAGCTTCAAGTTCCAAAACGTGATCAGGAACGCACTCTATTGTCCAGCAGCCAAATCAACTAAGCACGACCTACGCGCACCACAAACTGTAAAATAGGGTTTGCGTTTGCAGAACCTTGCAATGTTATTATGGAGAAGCAGAAGATGTCACTAGTTACTTCATAAATGGGAAAAAGTTCGCAAAAAGTGCTAGATTCTGAAATTATAATAACAACATATTACAATCTAAAGAACAATGGTACCGTAAGGCATATTAAACTGGAATTTATAAACTTCTCTATACTATTTTATATACTATTACATATTTAGTATTACATAACAATAACTTTAAAAAATTGTGACAAGACTTATTGCAATGGTACATGTAAGCAATCTTTTCATGTTAATTGTGTTGGGATTAGTATTGGTGATGTGCGTGCAACGAGCAATAAAAATACACTTAAATATTGGAAATGCGTCGAATGCAGGAGCTTAACCTCAACGTGCGAGATTTAACAACACGACGTCATGTTTAAGTTAGCAAAGGCATATTTAGAGCCCGTTAAATGATCCGCAGTTGCCATAATTCAAGGGCCTCTCCACCCTTGACGATAATGGACTTCAATCCTGCTAATTAACTTTGTTTCACTTGCACCCCAAACGGAAAGTTTACAACACGAAAAACAACGACGATTTCCACATAAGCGAAACGGTTCTTATCCCTTCGAAAGGCACAATTTCGACATTTTACGACGCTCCGGTCAAGCGAGACCGAGCTCGTGGATTCAGCCGCCGACGCGTGTTATCGATATTAGCGTCGTTTACTGAATTAGACTCCTGCCAAGAGGCAAGCGTGAAAATGACCAAGCGCAGACGCGGCTTATCTACGTTCTTGTTGCTCTTATAGTAGAACGGTTCAGAAGATTTTGGGATCACCAAAGCTGGCTAAGAGCTTCTGCTTAAAGCTACGGAAAGTTTTAGACTGATGAAATCTGACTCAACACTTTCCACGAAACTTGCAGGGGACCTTGTAAATGCCGGAACAATAACAAATACGCAGAAATTGATAAGCTGGAACCTGCATTACTCGCAAAAGACCAAAGGTGCATTTATAAATGGAATTCGGCGAACATCACTGTACGGCAGTATTCATAAACGATCTACGCGGAAAGTTTTAAGGCGTGCTTGTACAACGAGAATTCTAAGAAGGACGGCGACAATGCACCATGCGAGTGAAAATGGATTGCGTCACCCAAACAGGAACAAAGCTTGATTTATAACATACGCAAAAATAAACCTAAATCGGCAATTTTAACTATGGTGAAGCGTTAATATTTGAAATGGACCACGCGGAAATAAGGTTCTTATAGAAATTAGTTTTGATAACATTACCACTAAATTAAGAATTTAACTTGCTTGACTCGTGAAAATGCTAAAATTTGAGGAAATAGCTAGGCTTGACAAATAGTTCTAACAATACATATATAATATTTTTGATCAAACTGTTCCTAAGGTAACCAAATCTAACAGGAAATATCCAAACTGGTCCACCGGAGATATTAGGTTAATTAAACAAAAAAATAAGTATAGAAAACTTTTTTGGCGACTTAAGTGTGCTCAATATGAAACTAAATTTAAGGAACTTAGAACTTTGATTAAACATAAGACTAAACACGCCTACTCTAATTACATTCATGAGATGGAAAAAAACATCTCTGTTGATCCTCAATAATTCTACACCTTTATTAAACATAAAAAGCAAAATTCTGGCATACCAGTTCTGATGTTTTTGCAAGATATTTTACTAACGAATGAAATGGTTGCTGAAGGTTTTAGAACATTTTTTAGTAGCAATTTTTCTCCAAATTATAACGTAAGCCATGGAATTGATAGCATTTGTGATATTAACAATTACAGTATAGTCTTGAACAACATTACGGACAATGAGATCAACATGTCTATTGCTAAATTAAAAAATTCTACATCACTAGGACCTGATAATGTGCCCACATGAAGAATTCAATTAATCATTTTGTTTTTGTTTAAAATAGTAAATAATCTAACTGCTACACCGGAATTGTTAGCCAAATTAAATCTACGAGGAGCAGAGGGTTGCCATATTTGAAAATAACAATTTCGGGACAAGATTAAGACAATAGAGCAGTGGGGGGGGGGGGCTTGTGGTTATTCGATACTTGAGTTTTTAGAAGTTTCTTTTTTTAATTTGTTCGTAGTTAATTTTACAAATACTAGAAACTAACTATTAAAGAAACACATTAAACTATTATGTATTCGCAAAGGAAACTAATAATAAAATCAATTTAACCCTTTAACGCTCTCTGGTATGACAGTTATACCACTGTGCAGAATAGTCAATAATACTTGCTTTGAAACTTAATACTGTTCTGAAACGTCTTGTTTCCATTCTATAGATATTGCAGTTCCTTTGTCTAAGTTTACATTTTCTAGAATTATTGTAGTTATAAAATTACCCCAATAAACCTTGGTGTAAATGTGCAGCTGATATGACAGTATTACCACCGTGCATTCTGAGTCACGACTTTTGAAGTGTGTACACGCATTGGTGAAATTTTTTTGTTTCTTACTATTTTGTGGGAGCAATTTTGTAGTTTTCAGCTGTTAACCGTTGTAGTGTAATATGGAAGGATTATAATATTGATAAGTAGTAGAAATTATTTTGTCCTGATTTTGAAAAATAAATTGATATTTGGAAACCTTTTATTTGAATCGCAAAAATAGTCTTTATTTATGTCCAATTTTTTAGAAATAACGTACGTTTTAGACATTTTTTTTGTGTTTCGAGTATTTATAAAAATATCTACTGAAGATATAATTGAATTGGTTTTGCTACTATGTTGCGCTAGGAAAATATTTACGTTCAAACCACCTATCTTGGTCGCATTGTAGCTTATATTTTTGAGGTAGGTCGCGGCGGAACGAATTGTTTACGATAGGGTAGTCATAAATTTTAAACAGAACGTTAGTGTTTCACTCGCAAGTGTTTATATTATTCAAAAACTATTTTACTTTCTCAATTCGAGTAACTTATGTTATTTGCAACCTCTTGAAAAGTGTATGTTATTTCTGTTCAAGGCAGGTTTTTTGTAAGTGATCAAAGAGTCGCTACTAACTATACAAATAAAAAATATGCCAATGTAGTTGAATTCTTTGTTAGAAATTTTACCAGGAGACTACTTCAAACAATTAATTTTAAATAATACATATTTTGTCTCCAATTGAACAAAAAAAAAATATACTTTTCAGTCGTGTTTCCATGCCGAAAATGCATGATTTGGGTATGTTTACGTGTTGCTAGATAACAAAAACTAACAGTACGCAAATGTATTCGTTGCTAAGACGAAAGAAATAACAGTAGAAAATAGTATTGTAACGACCTTCGAAGCGAGTCGCGTGCAGACAGATGAGTCAGCTTCCAGATCATTTGAGATCGACCTCGGTGACTAATGCGCCTGACACGTCAGCGTTGCTGGAATAATCGAGTGAGATCTCGACGCTTCCGGAATGAACCACCCGGCGAATATATAAGCAAGCACAGCGGGAAAAACAGACAGTCGAAATTTAGCTTTGAAGTGCGCGAAGCTTGCTATATAAAGCATTCGTGTTTAAGTCGTATGTAAATAAATAAAGTGTATTTGTTGTTAGAAATAGTTCCTATTAGTGTATAAGTAATTTGTGTTCCGCATTAATAGTTCTTGTGTTTTTGTAAATCGTTAAATTACATTGCTGTAAATAAATGCTTAAAACAAGAAGCGGCGTATAATTTTTAATAGCCCAGAAGATACATCGTAACAGTATATTTTACAAGAAATCAAAGTACCGTTTTTTCGTGAATTGAAAATTTTGATTTCACGAACGAAAAAAAATTCGTCGCGAATAAGAAATGCTATATGTTATTCAGTAATTTAGCAAGCATCTAAATAAATAACTCCACAATATTATGAAGTGGTATAGGCCTACCTGTTATACCAGTGAACAGTCACAACATATTTTACCCTGAATGCTCACTGGTAGAACGGTTTACCGGCATATTTTAAAAAACTGAAAATAGATTTTTTATAAAAACATTGTTTTTCGGTTTCCTGGCATCTCAAAGAACGCCTACGAATTAAACTAATTTTGCCCTTTGAAGGCGACACTAATACGAAGCTTTAATAAAAATGCTAATTTAACAATTTGTGGTTATTAATATATTTTTTGCACTTCCGGGACTAAAGTTAATACTTTAATCCCCGTAAACAGGGACTAAAGTAGCTCATTTAATCCCTAGGGACTAAAGTAAAAATGATACTGTAACTATGGTAAATTTATGTACACACGAAGTTATTAGGTTAGGTTTTGTTTGTCATTTGACACACACTGACGCAAAACTTAACCTGCAAATCTCGAATTTGACATATACTGACAATACACTTCAGTACTGCCAACTGATTCAGGCTCTCCAGGACCTGCTGCAATTCAGTTTTTAATAAATTGTAATTGTCAGTTTCCAAATTGACAGATTCCAAATTTTGGAAATGTTTGATGATAATTTTCTCAAAAGTGCAAAAATAGCGTATATACCTCGGGACTAAAGTGCCTAAATCCCTTGAGTGGTTGTTGCCCTCGGGCTTCGCCCTCAAGTCAACAAACTCCACTCGCGGGATTAAATGGTGCACTTTAGTCCCTCAGGATATAATATACTAATACACTACCTCTAACTTTAATTCACATTTGCGTCTGTTTCTGCTGCAGTAGCAGTAGTTTCGCTAGGATTCATGTATCAATCATATTTCTTGGAACTTTATATTTCTTTTTAATTTTACACATATTAAATGTGGATCAATCTGCTATCAGCATTAACCCATAATTAATTATGGCAATCCGAGAACTAATTATCATTTTTGTAGTCCGCTGATTATTGGATGTATTTCGGCTGGGATTTTATCAGTTTAAAACTAACCTTAATAAGCACATTTATGCCATTGCATTACAATTATAATTTTAATTTGGTTTTGTTATGTCTCTTTATTCTGTAACTGGGTTTCTACCGTTTGAATAAAGCAGGGCCGGATGCTCCGGCGTTCCGTTTTTGGTAGCCGCGCGCATGACGTCACTCACAGAGTAACATCCATTACAGAGATGGGCGTTTGTATGTATTTTCGCTGATAACGCGTTTAATTTAATAGTTAGAAAAAAATGTTTAATACAAAAGATGTTTGTAATGGTTCATTTTATAGTTCAAAGATATAAAATTACTGGATTTATGCATAGCTGTGGTCTTAAATGTCTTTATTTGACAGCAATACTTGTTTTTTTAAGGGTTTTGCCAAGAATTTTGCAAAAAAGGTGCAAGAAAAATTAAATATGTATCTAGAGAAAAAAATTACTACAAGAGGGGGTAATAGCTGTTGTGTTATGCACAATTAATACAACAATACCTAGGGTTTAAATGTGGCGTTTCATTAATGCTGTGTATACTCATAGAAAATAGTTTAGGAAAATAATGGGGTGTATTCTCAAATAGAAGTTTTGAAATTTGTACAATGCATTATTTAAAAAATAAATAAATATGCTAATTTAAACTTAAACATTGAAAAAACATCTACAACCCAATTTTGACTCTAAAAACGTATAAAACTAAAAAATAAACATGAAATATATCATTAAATACAGATAATAATGAATGAAAAGAGAATATAAACACAATAGTAAATAGGAGTATAAACATGATTAACCTAAGAAACAACTTTTTTCCATTTTCTTTTAAGATTACTTTTGTCCTTCAAAGCTTTATTAAGGTCTTTGATGCGAAAGAACATTCTGGATCTAAAAAATAATCGCTTGGCTTTTGTAGGACAGTCAATACTGCTACTTTTCTCCAAAAGATCGTGGATAAAATTTTGTTTTTCAGTAATTAAACCATCGCCATTAATTTCGAGAAACACTTTATTAAGTTCCTCAATTTGGGACATTAAAATTGAAGATGGTTTTGATAAAACACCCTCGCTGAGGTGATCTATCCACGAGAAGCTCTGGCTTGAGACACTTTGTAAGGTTGGATCCTGTAGTTTGTGGCAGACAAAACCTGCCAAATTTTCCAGCCCGTCGTATTCAAGCTCATTTAACTCTATTAAATCGGATTTTCCATCATTACGATCAGCTGATACCTCAGACGTAATATTTAGCTTTTTAGTTAAAGTTCCGCTTAGTGGGATATCTGGGGTATCATCTAATTCTACGTTAGAATAATCCGAATACGCTCCCTCGTTTTTCCCTAAAATAAAGGACCTTAATCTGTATTTGAATTCCAGGGGGCTTGGATGGTCATGGAGACCACCTTTTGCCCTGATCACTCCGAAAAAGTTTTCTATGATATCTTCATTAATGCGTCTTGTTAACAGGTATTGGGCGCCAAAACGACGATTCAGATCCTCCCTTAGCATTTGTAAAGCAGAATTGGACAGCAGTATACCTAAATTAAGACATGCATGTTATTAGAGTAACAATATTTTGTAAAATTACTCCCTTACCCTTTTGAAATGGCAATTTGCTTCGACTGTTAACGACCTTTAATTGAGTAATCACCTCAGACATTTTATTTAAAATCCGGTTCTGTTCTTCAAGGGCTAATCCGTAGGCCCTATTTCTTGCCCGGGAGTCAGCTATTGGGCTGCTGACATTAAAGACATCGAACCAGTCATTTACCTAAAACAGAAAATCAATAAATATTGAAATAATTCAGAAAGAATGACATACTTACCAATTTAAAAAAATCTGCACACTCCAACCAATTTTCTGTTGTTAAATAACCAAGTGTTCCACATCGGGATATCGCACTTGACATGGTGTAGGAAAACAATTTAGCAGCATATTTCACCTTTTGCCTTTGAGGTTCAGCAACATTTAATTGGTCAAGGGTGATACTGTGTGTGATTTTTAAATCTGAACCTGATGATACATTTATGGCCTCCTCTACAATTTGCTTCTTAATTATTTTATTGTTAATTAAAAATCCGTGGTCCACAAAATTATTTCTAATTAATTTTAGAAGATGGGGGACGTCGGCGAACACAAAAATGTTTTCTTTTGTTCTAGGATTTTCAAAGTATGGTTTAGCCTCTGAAATATTAAGATCACTGTGAAGCCCTCGATTTGCACCTCCCAAATCTGATACCATAGCAACAACATGGAAACCTACAATGTTTAGCATTAAATATTTTATATGATTTATTGAAAAGTTACACTTACCAGAATTCTCCACAAATTTAATAATGTCCATTAAAATGGCAGATGTCATTTTACAATCAAAATTATAACAAATTGGTTGCTTCCATGATCTAAATATTCCCTTAATTACAGCAAGCTGAACATAATCGTAAGGTTTCACCACAGAGTCTTTTGCTGGGTCATATTGATATTCCTTTCTTACTTTCATTTCATCAAATACAATGGTACATACACGATCTTTTTCAGTTATATCAGCAAATTCGGCAATTTTTAAAACATTTTTTAAAATCCCTGGCTCTAATTTTATTTTTCCTAACCATTCCTTCAATGTAGAGATTGCTGGATAGGGAAAACCCTTTTTTCGACTAAGCCTGTATGCTCTAGGGCCAGCAGCATACATTGATATAGCGCTTGAAATTTCGCTTACAGACCACTTAATCCTCTTTTGGCTGTTCATTTTTTTAATTTGATTTTCGCTAAATACTTTCTTTACCCCAGCGAGCTGATATTTCAGTTTTTCATTCTCCCTCGTTACGTCTAACAATCTGCGTTCGAGGACATTCATATTTTCATTTGTTTGAACACTAAAAAGTTTAATACATAAGCACATGATAAAAAAGTACAGAGAGATAAAAATTAAATCAGCTCATAATATATAAGAATAACCATCACCCTATTTCAGAAGTAGTACTCAGCTCCACCACCATATTACAATCTAAATTTTGACCTTCTCTAATATTAATCATTTCTGGTTCCGGTCTAGGCTCAGTAATATCTTCACCACTATCATGCAAAAAATAAACATACCACCTACCACCATTATTAAACATACTTTCAATCTAAATTTAAAACTTACATGTCTTTGGCCATGATGTCTTTAATAGGTTGAGCTCTTTGTCTTTTTTCAAAGACAGTTTTTCGCTTTTCACTAGCACCCGATGTCGAAGGTCCAAATGATGGAACACATTGGGATTGCGGTAAATTTTGCGTGGGTATTGCATCGTCCTTTAATCCACGATAATTCTTAGGGGTGTAACCCAAAAGAATATGTTTTAAATTCACCTTATAGTCACTTTCACAGAAATGCTTGGAGCAAATTACAACGTTTTTTACATTAACTTTGTCTTCCCTCTTGGTTAAATGTAACCACTTCTTGCTCAGGTTCGCGTCTTTAGGAAAACTAAAAAACTTAACGTCTTTGCACGGATTCCGTTTTGTTTGTTTATCGGAATCACATCCTACAACGGCACACCGCATTTTGAACAGTTTAATATCCAAATATGGTCTATATAAAAACTATGTAAAGTTAATTTAAAACACACACACCGAAATATTGAAAAAGGTTAGTTTGGCACCCGAAAAGCACTCTGTCAGCACAGCACAGCCAAGGGCAACTCTGTGAGTGACGTCGCACGTCAAAATAAGGACCGCCCAGTAATGCGCAACAGCCTATCTTCAGTTGGGTATATCGTGGTCTTCATCTGACCTCGGAAAAAGAAGTCTAGTGGCGTTAGGTCGGTGCTCCGGGCTGGCCACGCAACAGGATCTCTCCTCGCAATCCACTTACTTGGGTATTCTCGATTTAGCAATGTGCTGACTTCTCGCATTGTGTGAGCCGGTGCCCCATAATTCTGAAACCAAAGTCTCCTACTGATGTTTAATGGTAAGTCCTCAAGAAGCTGCGGTAGCACAATATCTAAGAAAATAATTTTTACCATTCAAGCGGTTTGGGAGAAGGTAAGGCCCAATTACGTGCTCCACTACAATTCCTGCCCATACATTTACAGCAAAATGTTTTTGATGAGCACGAATAAATGCTGCATGGAAATTCTCGTCAGTCCACTAGTATGCCCGTAAACAGAATAAAGTTTTCAAAATGCCTTTGAACATTACAACGTCGAAGAAGCCAACGACAGAACAACAGTCTTGGTTGAAAGCCGTCGGGTCCTAAAGCTGGCATTTTCTGTGTAGAGTACGGGTAAAGGCTATGCTAATTCAGAACTTGCCAAACTGTCACATGATTTACATTTAATCTGTTAGCTATTACCCTTGTGCTCGTCTATGGGTCATCTTCAACGATATCAAGTACAACCTCCTCAAATGCAGGGGTTCGACGTAATCTGTTGGCGTTCCCACCAATTGTTGGATAAAAACAACCAGTCTCTGACAAACGTCTACAAATTTTTCTGAAAAGTTGGCTACTTGGTTGTTGACGATTTGGGCATCTTCTCCGATAGACTCTGCGAGCTTTCTGTGCATTAGGCCTTGCCTTCCCAAAAACCAAAAGCATGTCATGAAGTTCAACGTTTTGGTAACAATGCATTTTTAGGTACAAATTATTAGGAAGGTGATCCATCACTCTAATAGTGGAGGTGTCTTGATGTAAAATACGCACACAAATGATTAACTTTATATTATTTAAATTTGTAACATATAAACAAATCTAATCTACTGTTGTTTCATTGTTTAATGACAGGAAGCTACTTCGTTTTAAATGTTTTTTTTAGTTTGTTAATACTTATTTGTAATTCAAGAATAAAGCCTTTTTTGGATAGATTGAAAAAAAAATTTTAGGACACATGTTGTAGTAGATAGTTTAAGGATTTTAAAAATGTTTTATTTTCAAAAATCGATTGAGTGGTTATCAAAACATCTGAGTGTCGTACGATTTTCATATATAATGCAACTAATGGGTTCTTGATTATCAAATAATCATTTCTGTTTACACGAGATATATTGCTTGGCAATCACGCGAGTCCGAAGGACAAGCGTGATTGCCTAAAACAATATATTGAGTGGAAACAGAAATGATTTGATAATCAAGAAGACACGAGTTGCATTCGGCTAGATTATATCACGAGTCAATACACAACGTTTAAATAGTGTATTTTAAATATTAAAAGTACAGTTAATGTGGTTGTTATGACAATTGTACTGACAGCAGGTAACGTGATGTTTGTGAAG
>CALNHX010012335.1:0-25826 GCA_940337035.1 Agriotes lineatus
GCCGATGAACGCTCTGCCTGATTCGTCTACTTTAAAATCATCTTCGTTCTTTTTGGATCGACGAGATAGCGGTAATTCTGATTTATCATGATATGAATATATTCTAATACTCAGTGGTATTTTTAGAAGAAAAGCATTTCGAAGAGAAGATAGTGCAAACCGATTTCGTTGTCGCTGAAGCTGAGAGCGACGAACCACAAGATGAGAGCACTGTAGTTAGAACATTAACTGAGTGCTTAAAAATTTATAGATCTAATTTGGGGGCGTCTTCATTAACCGATGAAGAAGTTGTTATGCTTGTAAAACAAAAATACATTCCCGCATATCAAATTGAAAACGCCGTAGATGATCCAAATCGTGGAGTAAGAATACGACGTCGGTTAGTTGCATCCATGGAAAATTTCTCTACAGTTCTTGATAATTTACCATATAAAAATTATGATTATGGAAAGGTAATGATTGAACAATTTATATACGTATAAATATATGGCTATAGTTAGTATATTACATTTAATGCATTATTTAAGGTAATGGGAGCATGCTGTGAAAATGTAATAGGTTATATGCCAGTTCCGGTGGGTATTGTGGGGCCATTGTTCTTAGATAGGCGAATTTATCACATTCCTATGGCAACAACAGAAGGGTGTCTTGTCGCTAGTACAAACAGAGGTAGCCGTGCATTGTTAAAGTGTGGCATCACAAGCAGAGTTGTAGGAGATGGTATGACGAGAGGTCCAGTCGTCCGATTCACTTCAGTCACCGAAGCTAGGTTGGTATAGTAACTTATCTTGGGTACTTATTTAACTTAGTGTCGTAGTGTATTCGACTAACATCTGCATCTTAGCAAGCACACGTATGTTTAAAATATGTCGAAAATACGTTGACATACTTAGTTGAAAAGACTTGATTCGTTGAAAATTATATGTCAAATTTTAGTCAAACAGAGTACTTCATTTCCTCAACCTAAATGAAACGTTGATATTTAGTCATTCTTTATTACTGTTTTTGTAATTATTCCGTTTATTAAACGTGTTGGCTATGACGATTGTTGAGCGTGTTTATATGACGCCGAGTTGAGTTTAATAGCTTTACAGACCAGCAGTTAATGTAAAACGTAGATAATACGTTTATAAAAACACGAAAATTTTACATTTCCATATTACTTTAAAATAACGTTAATATAAAACGCCTAATAGATTAGTAGTTGTTCTTAACGTCAATATACCGTTGCTATAACAACGTGATAATAACGTTTTCACATTAGGTTTTTTTGTTGTTGATTATAAGTGCTTTTTAGACCAGCCGTTAACGCGAAACGTAAACATGACTTTTATGAAAACACGAAAACTGAACATTTTCTTTATTACGCTAAAATAACGTTTATATAAAATTGCCTTTTAGATTAGTAGTCGACTCTTAACGTTGATATAACGTTGTTGCCACAACGAGATAATTACATTTCTGCACTTTTTGTCGTTGCTTTTAAGTGCTTTTTACAACAGCAGTAACTGTGAAACGTAGACATGACATTTATGGAAACACGAAAACTTAACATTTTCCGGATTGCGTTAAAATAATGTTAATATAAAACATCTTTTAGATTAGTAGTCGACTCCTAACATCGACATAACGTTGTTACAACAATATGATAACGTTATTGCATTACGTGTTTTGTCGTTGATTTTAAGTACTTTTTAGATTAGCAGTTAACGTTTTCCTTATTACGCTAAAATAACGTTAATATAAAACGTCTTTTGATTGACTCTTAACGTCGATATGACTTGAATACAGCATCGTGTAAATTACGTTTTTATGTAGTTGATTTTAAGTGCATTTTAGACCAATAGTTAATATTACATGTTGACATGACGTTCACCATATCACGTACGTTGTATCCTGCTTCAGTAAGGTTGGCATGGAGCACATGTGCTAATCACGCCTATCACGCGTAATGTCATTGTTTACACGACAGTACCGACCAATTGAAACGCGTTATGCTACCACACTACAGTGGAATGTTACAGTATGCTAATAAACCATTCTTTTTCTTTGTCTGGTGATCTGGATTCACTGTTTAGGTCGCCATTTGTGTCGCTGATAAATTCGGTAAGTTTGTGAGTCAGAACATTGTGTTATTATTTCATCTTGGCGTAAGGCTAGCAGAATATGTCGTATTAGAACAATATATGGTAGGTAGTGCATCCCATTTTCCACTAAGCTTAATTTTTTCCCATATAAGATCAAACAGCTGTCAACTTTGGGTGCAACTACATAGTGCTAAAGCAGTTACCCGATCTGTTTTGAGAATTTGTTTATCAAATTATGTCTCCGTTTTATTCAATTGGGCTGGACACAATAAAGATTATTCAGAAAAATAAGTAACGTTCTTTTGTCGTTAATGCTTGAGGTAAATCAAATGTCAATTTTGTATCATGATTCAGCGTAAAAAACAAGTTGAAGATGTAGTTAAAATGTAACGTGCTTATAATGTTAACAAAATGTTTTTTAACGTATAAAACACGTAAATTTTCTGTTAAAAAGGCAACCACATTACAACAATAACATATCTGAAAAATGTGCAATAACATGATGTTGCCTAGCAAACAAACGTAAAAGACACGTTAACTAGTCGGCAACAATGTTGAAAACTTACATATTTTGGTTTGCGGTTATAACGTCCACACATAACGGTCTTGTTTGGTTGTGACTTAAACGTTAAAAGACCGTTATAGGCTGACGTAGAATTAAACATATAGCGTGGTAAAACTGGTTGATTTTCACGATGCTTCAACGTTACTATAACGCTTGGTCCATAGTTATATTTCATCGTTAATTCAACGTCTCTACTCTGTACACTCAGTAATCTGTTGCACGGAAATTACTGTGTTAATTAAATAATGCTGCCTGAGATTACTAACCAGAAACCACTTTTGAACTACCAAAAATTGGTACCTAATGTAATAGTTGAACGCTATAGGTATATCCATTTTTCATATATCATCTTTCCATTAGTACCAAATAGCAATACTATTTATAAAATAAAGGGTTGCTAATATTAGAAAACTTTGTTTTGCAATGTTTTATATTCGCTTTAGAGTTTTGAACTAAACGAGAAAAACAATTTAAAAACGAGGTATTAGTTTTTTAATGACTGTTAAAAATAATTTTTCTTCCTTAATGCGCTTGCTTTTAACAAAGAAGCATCGCTGTTTAATTTGATGTACTATGCAAGACAAAAAAACTGGGACAACTCTTAATAGAAATTTTAGCATAATTTGATTAGCTTAAACAAGGCTTTAAACAATTACATTTATTATAACGATTCTGATTCATAGCAACGTCTAAACAAGTTGGCGGTTAAGTTAGAAATACCTAGCAACTGTACATATTAAGGCAGTCACATTCACAACAGACTGTACTAACTGTCCCAGTTTTTTTTGTCTTGCATAATATGAGTTCATCCTCATTAGCATTGAACAAACATTAACGTTAATTGTTACGTAAACGATGAACTTTGATCAACAAAGCAAAATCTATCATTGTAAAAAGCTTTAGAACATTTTCTCTTGGTGTTCCACAACTTATTTTAAAAAACACGTGTGTATTAACTAGGTTTTCACGAAGTGGAAGAAGTCTCAAGCAAGATAGAATAAAAGCAGAATAACCAGATTTATTTAATATCAGAATGTTTAAATTAATGTATTTTTGTTCATAATTTGCTTACGATTTCATTATATTAAATACATATCTAATAGATATATAGGTACTAGTAATTTTTGTTAAATTAAATTTTATTGTTTACAGTGATGCTATGGCATGGATGGAAACCCCTCAAAATTTTATTCTGATAAAGGATAGTTTTGACGCCAGTAGCAGATATGCAAGATTAACTAAAATTCACATTCGTATAGCAGGGCGATACCTGTTTATTAGATTTGTTGCAACAACTGGAGATGCTATGGGTATGAACATGCTTTCCAAAGGAACTGAAATGTCGTTAAAAATGATACAAAATTATTTTCCCAACATGGAAATTTTAAGTCTTAGCGGCAATTTCTGTGCGGATAAAAAACCTGCAGCAATTAATTGGTATGTATTGTGATGCAGATAACACAACCTTCACACACCTATATTAAAAATTTTGTTTATTTGAAATATAGAAAACCTATCCATGTTAAAACAATATTTAAAAAGAATGCTTGTTTTCTAGGATTGAGGGCAGAGGAAAGTCAGTGGTTTGTGAAGCGATAGTTCCCTCTAATGTAGTCACATCTACTTTGAAAACAACGGTGCACTCCCTAGTAGATGTTAATATTTCTAAGAATCTGATTGGATCAGCAGTTGCTGGAAGTATAGGAGGCTTCAATGCTCATGCTGCTAACATAGTTACCGCAATATTTATTGCTACCGGTCAAGATCCAGCTCAAAATGTTGGAAGTAGCAACTGCATGACAATCATGGAACCCTGGGGCGAACATGGTGAAGATCTTTACATATCTTGTACTATGCCCTCCATAGAAATAGGAACTGTTGGAGGCGGCACTGTTTTACCCGCTCAAGCAGCGTGTTTGGATATACTAGGAGTAAAAGGTCCAAATGCAAAAAATCCAGGTGAAAATGCCAATCATCTAGCAAGAATAATTTGTGGTACAGTATTAGCAGGAGAATTATCGTTGATGTCAGCGTTAACAGCAGGACACTTAGTAAAAAGTCACTTAAGGCACAATAGGTCATCAACTGCTATCTTTGGGGATTTTGAAAACAATTACAAATGCGTGCCTTTGCGCAAAGATGATATCTGAATAATCAACCAGCACTGAAACGCTTTCCCTGTCCTGAAAACACAGAACCACTTTTGCAAGTCTACTGTTCTCATGTGGTTCACAGGAAAGCAGTTTCTCTATTTAAATGACAAGAAGACTTTGAGTTTAAGTGAATAATGCTGATACAACCGGGTGCTGGTGACAGCTCATATACGGTTCACGTGATTTTTGGAAAATTAGTTCTGATTATAAAAATATATGAAGGCTAGCAGTAAGAATGAATTGAATTATTGTAACTGTTGTTGATGTAATGGGCAGGGAAACGTGTTAAAATCAGTTTTTCAATTATAGCAGTGACTGTGCTAAGGGTGGATCAAGATGAACAAGAACCTCATCTGCAAACTGATTTCTGATCTGTATACCTACTCACATTTTAAACCTATTTCTTTATTAACACCCATTTTAAACAAGTAATTGTAACTATAATAATAAGTTCAACTGAAGTAGGAATGAGTGAGTGGTGTCCACCTTCCAAACAAATTCTAGCTCTGTTGCTGTAAGGTAGCTAATTGTGATCTATTTATTCTTCCAGTCAGAAATGTAAATAGTTTTCTTACCAAACACGAATTTAGAAACTAATATTGTTAAGAAACTGTAGGCTTAATAAACAAATTATTTTTACACGTTTTTTTTAATTTGTCGTTTATTTAACCAAAGGATATGGTGTTCATACTATAAATTTTTTTGTAAGTAGTAGGTATATTCATACAGAATCGATGATTAAGTTACTTACAATGTTGCAATACATTACAGAGCATTATTGAACAAAACTCTCTTAATTATTTACAGAGGGTACTTGTTCCATACTACACTAAGTGTAGTATTGAGGTCATTCCCGACCTCTGGGCAAGTCGTAAATTTAATTGCTGATTTTCTAGAGAAGAATGTTTTATTATATAGACTATGGGTATCAAACGTAATTTTATAGTAGCCGGAGAGCATATAAATTCAACCATATAGTCTACACTCTACAGGGTTAAAAGTCAACTAGAAGATTAAAAAACTTGATAGTCTAGTGAGTGTCCATGTATATGCCTCAACATCAGCCTATATTTGCTGTTATTTTTGTTAATTGGCAATATGGCCTTTAGAAGCATATCCACATTCTTACAACTATTTCCGTAATATTTTCTTCAATGTAATTTTTACTAATGTTGGGGATAGTATAGGTAAATCTCCTGGATCGTTAAATAGACTGTAATTGCCATTATACGAGAAACGACTTCCAGAATTGGACCGTGTTATTATTGAGGTCCAAGAACTCAACGTTTCGCCCCCTTTTGTAAGGAGTTTCATCAGGAGAAAAGAAAAAGAGCACGGTAACGCAACGTGTAAACCACACCAGAGGCCAAACCCTTCTAACGACTGGAAGGAGAGAAAGACCTTTCGACATAACAACAATGGCCGTGAAAGTCTCCGAAATCATTGTAATTGCCATGTTTTCTTTTCGGTTGCCAGTCAAATTCAGAGATTTTAGGTATGTAATGCTTAATTTTGTACAGGAATTGTCTCTAAAATGACATACTACCTAGTTAATTATAGAGTACTATTTTTAATATTTATATTTTTTTATGCAATATCTACTGCCAGCTATATGAAAAACCTGATTGTACTGTGCATCAGCTGGACTTATGATCTGCGTTAAACTGTACCGTTGAGTGAAGTCTTCACTCACCGACTGCACCATTTACTGCGAAATATGTATTGTGTGTAGTGAAAAGTTTTATTGTTGTGGTATCTTGACAACTGATTTTGCAGGTATGTGTAATTAGCTTGTTCTAAAGCTTATCAGATCACATCTTAGTTTTGTGACTTTAATGATCAAGAAAATGATTCTATTTATTTATTTATTTATTTCATACTCAGCCAACAGCCGTTAGGCCAATTATAGGCGTCGTTGTACATTTATGGGGACTTCCAACCCCACTAACGACTGTCATGCTGTTATTATGACATCCGTGACCAACTATTTCCGTGGCAGTTGTACCACGAGGCGCCGATAGAAGCAGCCGTGGAACTCCCATCCAGAAAGAGCGTTGCTTAATTCTACCGATCGAACGTGGATACTGTTCAAGCTACACCACCCGGGACCTAGTTTCTATTCACATTTGTGAATATTTTGATGAAATGGCAAATACAGTGCAAAGGTAAAATAACGCAAGTATGTCATTTTATCCATTTTAAAAAAACATGAAGAAAAACAGCTAAAAGAAAGACGACAACAGGAAAGGAAAGCTGCTAAAGCAGTGAAAACGAAAGTTTTGATTGAAAGCGACAGCGAACATGATTTGGAGAACTTTTTGAAAATGGCGATGATGATGACGCTGCCTGTAATGTATATATTCCAATTAAGTCTATTGCCAATTAAAAGCTAAAGAAAAATGGATACCATGCCAGACCAGGTGTGTAAAAGCTGACGCCACAAGGTATGCGACTGCGGATGTTTCTCTTAAAACAAAATTGTTTATGTGTGAACTGTGGGCGTATGCCATTTTATCTTAGTATGTACAGGTAAAATGACATAGCAGTACCTTAATTTAAAATATATTTTCCTTATGGAAAGATTTTTGTAGCTGTTCTAAGAAAAAGTATGTTATTTTAGACACTATTCCCCTATTAAATATTAAAACGCCTGTAACGTCAGGATTGCAATTTTGTGCAGAAACTTAGATACATTTAAAATTTCAAGCATGTTTACTTTTAGAATTTAAATGTTGTAGGATAGATAACTAATTCAAGACACAGTCTCTTAACTACACATAATAAATACGAAGTAGGATTCACGTTAAGCTTAAGACCTAAAACATTATAACGTGATGTTTTCTTATTTTAACACATTAATTCATGGATTCAATATTATTACGTAATTTAGCAAATGTTGGCAGAGTGAAGTGTTGTGATGCTTAGTTTGTCACACTGTTGAATTGTTAATGTCTTTGTTGCCTCTATCTGACGCTCATGCCTCTCACAGAGGTGCAGTAAGTAAATTTGCATGAGACGAATATTTTAAGAAGGGCGACATGTACGTGGCAAAAGTTTTCATCAGTAATACTGGTTCGTTTCTCGCTTTATATTTGCTTGAAATGGAAAAGCATACATACACAACCGTTAACATGTGTATGTTTACAGTAGTACATTATTTTTTATAGTTCATAACAGTTCGCTCATCTTTGAAGGTCTTTCTGCTGACTAGTAATGGTTTTGGCAAACATAGATCCCATTCCTCTTTTAATAATAATAAAGATTAGTCTAGAGTTGTGCGTCGATCGTGTTGGTTATAAACATTTTTTAAATGTCCCAGAAAAACCACAGTCAAATTATGAATTATAAATTAAGAATACTACCTCAAAATTCTTAAAACTTTATGAAAATTTAATCGTAGGTAGAACATCAATTTTTATCATATAGATCTGGAAGAATTCCAGCTGAAGCCAATGAAGGCAATATATTCTTGGATCGAAAAGCCATGGATGAAATAACTATTTTGAATAATCCGGTTAGTAAACAGTGATTTACATCATATTTTGACTTGAATAAATGTAGTCGTTAAAATGATAGGTAGCAGACTTAAGATGGAGTTAACATCTACGATGTCTGTGTTAAATAATATTTATGTATTATAATAATCATAATGTGGGTTTTGAAGTGAATAATTAATGAAACGAGGCGCGTTTGAGATGTCATGCTCTCAAAAGTATTACTTATTGGTTTAATGCGAGATGGTTTTGCATTTAATTCACTTAAATAGGTACGCCATTGAATTATCATTTAACGTAAATCTACTATGCTATGAGCTTTTAAAGATGAGCAAACAATATTAAGACATGTTAAATTTAGTATCGAATTGCAATATGTTGCGAGCGTAAGAAATTTTCTTAAATTCGCATGTAAATGCAGAAGGCACATAATCAAACATAAGAGCAAACTGGAAATTCTGTGATTGATACTGAGGTAGAGCACGTGTTATGTGATCTAATATTGTGACATTTATTAGAATGATAATTGAGGCATCAATTTGTACACATATAAGCAATTAGGAGATAAGTTTAAGTAAAAATAATAATCAATTGACTTCTGGGGTACCACCAGCAAAGTTTTGTGGTGGGTCCCAAATTTTGAATAAAAAGGGCTAATAATTAAATTTAGCATTACCCATAATTATTGATTTATTGTGTTGGGTGATATTGGTGCACCCTTGAGTTGATTTGAGTGCTCATGCTTTTAATTTTGGAGTTGTTTGGAGCGCCATCGAATTTGGGGACTTTGGTAAGAAGCTGGTGAAGCATCTTTGAAGGCGAAACGGGTTGGTGTGGAGTACCTTGCAGCTACCAGAGGAGGTTTTGTTGCTGCCGTAGAAGCTTGAGGCCATGTCGAGATTGCATTCCACTGTTGGTGACTTCGGAGAAGGTCGTAAGGAACTGATTCTGCTAGACGGAAAGATGCAGTAGCCGCAGTGGCTTTGGTGTGGCTTGCTTTGTTCGGAACCAGATAGCCTGCTCTTCTGACTACGACGAGGTGATCCAAGTGGCTGGACTTGGCAGCTACTGTTGCAAAAGAATCTAGAAGGTTTACTTTAATTACATGTTCAATATATAACTTTTTTTCTTATCTGATTATGAAATACTGAGTTCGGTTATGTTTATATCAATTTGTATAAAAATTTGTTTTCAATAAAATCCGCTAAATTCGTAAAACACAAATGGATTTTTAAATGATTCAAAATTTTGGATTTCTTGATTAAAAATATTTTGCTTAAAAATTAAGAACATTGAAAATATGAAATGTGTTTTTTGGCGTTGTATCCTTTTTTGCCAGTTATTTAGTATATGTGGGAAATACAAATTGTGGAAAAGCTGTTCATAGACTGAAAGGGTTAAATTACCCTTAGGGAGAATAAACTAAACAATTTTTATTATGAAGTCGATACTAATTGCAAAAGACGAACAAATACTTGAAACCATTTTTCGGCTTCGCTCGAATGTTTCTCCATATACCTATAACTTCAGGACTAACTTGTATATTGTTTTCGAATAATAATCAAATTTTAATTTATTAGTTCGCTCATTTCGTACCGATTCTGGAAAGCCCCACAAATATTCACTGGCTTATCTCTAAGGCCCAGCTTGCAGCGGTCCTCGCTTCGATTGTCCGCACGCGGAGGCATTATATTTTCGTACCTCAAACAAGCCACTTGCTTGTGAGGATTTTTATTCGTGCTAATTACTCCACGACAATTGTGTTTGAAAACTGATAACTTGATTCAGGTACGATGAGTTTTTCTTTCTGTTATCCTCGTATTAATTGCATGTCTTTAGCTTTCACTTGGAATTCACAAATTGCACTTGGGATTAACAATTTTCACCGGATGATTCTAAAGTTGGAGTCCAATTTCCTGTCCTAATTCGAAACGAACACCTGCTATTTTCTGCATCGCTCCTGCGTCTGCACCGAATTTTTCTTTATTTTTACGTGAGTTTAATGAGATTTCTAAAGTATAATCGTAGATTTTCTTAGGCCCAAATACATAGAAAGGTTTTTAGAAGTAGCTAAATGAAATTCATAGTCCATGCCGACACTATCTGGTAACGTTGATTTGTTCTTACCCAAGTATAATTTCAAACCAAAAGTACGTAAACGCATATTAGTACGAAGTCACTGCTAACACGTTAATGCCGTCACAAGCATTAAGGTAGCTAAGCAATAAAGTAATTGCGCATTAGCGTTCACATCATGTTTCGTAGGCGTCAGTAGTATATAAAATTCTGAACCAGGGTATTTGGCATATGAAAAATCATTGAAAAACGACCGAACAAGAATATGAAACCGCCAAAAAACGAGTCCAAAATCCTTAAAAAACCCTAATCTTTATGTTCCCCAAAAGTACCCAAGGATCTGTGGACCACCAAAATTGGGCACACAAAAAATGGTCGAAAATCAAGCAAAATTATCACAAATCACCTAAAAAACGCTTTCAAAACCCTTGTGTTTTAGACACACCAAAATGGCGTTTTTCTTCTGGACCTCGCCAATTGGCACATGCAAAAATAATTTAAAAACGACCAAATAAAGATATGAAATGACCAAAAAAAAGCCGAAAATCCTTTAAATTTCACCAATTTTTAAACACCCCAAAAGCACATCAATATTTTTCACCACTAAAAATTGGGCACACGAAAAACTAGTTAAAAATCACCAACAAAAGCCCCAAAAATTTAAAAAGGTCCTTGTTTTTTTAACACCCCAAAATGGTTTTTCATGTCTGGACCAGGCCAATTGGGCACATCAAAAATCGCTAAAAATCACTGAAAATATATGTTTAAAATTTGATACGAGATAAAAAGTATTCAAAACCTGAAATTCAGGATGTAGCCAGCCACATCCTGTAATTGATTAAGTATAAAAGTATTGAAAAGGGGTAAATACCACAATAAATCCAGGCAGAATGGTGATGTGGTGTTAAATATCTACTTCAAATCACAGACTGGTTATAAAGTCGAAAAAGGCACGTCGACTTCTGGATTTTCACTTCCATAATGGATAAATTTCAATATATAATCAATTAATATTAATACATCTTTCTGGTGGAATTCAAAATAAATTTATATTTCTGAACCAATGTGGTTTGCGTAATTAAAAAACTGTTAAAAAGTCACGGAAAAAACTTCACAAAACTAAAAAATTCCCCATTTCTTTGATATCCCAAAATGCTTTTTCATTACTGGGTACTAAAAATTTTATGAAGGTTCTTTTTTTTCAAGTCTTCTTAAAAAAGGCTTTTACATTTCCGAACCAATGGTTATTGAGTATCTGTTAATAAAAAAATGTGCAAAAAATCCCCCTTTTTCGTTCCGACTACAATCCGATTTATTCTTGAATATCAAGTGTAATTTGAATACTTTTAATATCGTGTCATATTTTAATCATATTTTCAGTAATTTTTAACGATTTTTATTGTGCACAATTGGCCTGGTCTAGTAACGAAAAAACCATTTTGTGGTGTTGAAAAAACAAGGACCTTTTTTATATTTTTCCAGCTTTTGTTGATGATTTTTAACGATTTTTTCGTGTGCCCAATTTTTAGTGGTCTAGATCTTGAGGTGCTTTTGGGGTGTCTAAAAATTGGGGCAATTTAAATGATTTTGAACTCTTTTCTGGTCGATTCATATCGCTCGGTCGTTTTTCAATGATTTTTGCATGTACCAATTGGCCTGGTCCAGAAGTAAAAAGCCATTTTGGGGTGTCTAAAAAATGATTTTGTAAGGTTTTTTGAGTGCTTTTGAGGTAATTTTGCTTGATTTTGGGTCATGTTCAACCATTTTTTCGTGTGCTGAATTTTGGGTACTTTTGTGGTCCATAAAAATTAGGGTTGTTAAAAAAATTTTGGACTGGTTTTTGGTGGTTTCATATCCTTGTTTGGTTGGTTTTCATTGTTTCTTGCATATGCCAAATACCCTGGTCCAGAATTAACATTTTATATGCACTGACGCCTTCCAAACATGACGTGAACGCTAATGCGCAATTAGCAATTACTTTCTTGTGTAGCTACCTTAATGCTTGTAACAACATTAACGTGCTAGCAGTGGCTTCGTACTAATATACGTACACGTACTTTTGGCTTGAAATTATACCTGGGCTGTTGTTTTAACGTAGTTAAAACCCCAGGTTTCAAAAATTTTCTCAATTGTATAATAACTAATGTAAGTATTGATTTGTGGCAAACCGATGTTATATAAGTAGTTGCTAATGTTCCTCTGCGAGCGTTAATGCTAGCGCCCTCTATTGGAAATATGATACACTGCTCTTGATATTATCACGGTCTCCTGGCTTAATACGAGACTAAGCGAAGAGACGTCAGTGTCGTCTATCAAGAAAGAAGTGGAAAAGACTAAAATGACGGGTGGTGGCTCTCTATTAAGCAAGAACCAAGCACACTAGTTTGTCCTACTCTAACACGTTATGCCACAATCGCGCTCTAATACACTCATTGCCCTTGAAATTTCATATTCTACTAGGGGGCCGAGCATTGCCAGCTGAACTGAATGGCTATAAACGCTGTGAAGATTCATGCCGAGGCAGTGGAGCCAAGTTGTTCAGGTCTTGCACTTTCCGCCTGACAACAAGGAAGACCGCAGGGTATCACTGGCAAAGATCAGTGATATACGATCCTAGCGATTGCATCTTTCTCGTGGTGGCCCCGTTGAGACTGAACCCAGCGGATCTAGACTGGGAAGTCGATAAACATCCACCAAGCCCAGCTGTCATGTCGTGGCTAAGGGTCTGCACTTGGGATAACGATGCCGGCAAAGACGAACCTCTGGTCACGTCATTGCTGTTATACCATACATGGATATCTCTGCTGTAGGCATGTATTACAGGGGATATCTGTGCTGGGGGTCTTGGCTTCACCGCCCGGACCAAGAGGAGAAAACCTCAATAAAAATCCTAAATCTCACGGCGGGGGACCAGGCTCAAGAGATGCATGACTGTTTAGAAGATCAGCCTTTCTGGTTCCAAAATTTCTTTTTCGAATGTGTTATGCGACCTGCGCAAAGCAGAGCACCAGCAGGTGTAGGCACAGGGGCTTATAATATGCGGTAACGGCAACAGTTACATCTCAAAGACATACAGACATTCTTCAAAGATTTTTTTTTTGTCGCAAATAGAGGAGGAGATAGTAAATGACTATTGGCTTCAACAAAACGGTGCTACCAGTTACACCGCAAGAATTAGTATGACCGTCTTACGAAATTCCTACCGCAGGATATGCTGCAACGGACAAAATATCTCATCGCCCTACACTCGTAGAAGGGCTTGAATCATGTAAACCCAGTTTAGTCTAAAATAAGGTCGTGTTTCCTAAAAGAAATATACCTATAGGACTAGAGCCTTCTGAATATACTGGTAGCTACTTCACGTGGAGTTGCTGTCTCCTGTGGTAGATTGCTAAACAGTCCAAGATTATGTGCAAAGCTGCTTCCTCTTCTTCTTCACAAAGTGTATCTCCTTTGTATATGCGTATTCTTTGAAGGTGTTTCCTTAAGTGGCCTGTTACAAATCTTACCAGCCATCTGATCTGAATTTGTCCTAAGCAAAGTACATCAGTCATCAGTTTATGAGAAGGCATTCCAATTATATCCTTCTCCAGTCTTTATCGTTAAGTTGCACCCCAGAGAGAAACATGTTGTGCTTTGGGCCATGTTTCTATTGCTGTTCAAATACTATGTTTGGGTAGGTATACCAAATACAGGTTATGGTCCTACGAACTGAGTAGAAGCACCAGTTTTTGACAGGGCATCTGCTTTTCCGTTGCCCTCTACACCTGTGTATCCTGGAACCCATATGAGTTAAACTGTGTTCCTCTCAGAAAAAGAAAGATGTACATTATTTTGTTAGTTTGGAGCTAATGCAAGGTGACTCCAGTGCTTTTAAAGCTGCTTGGCTGCTTATGCATTGTTATGTACACCCTCGTTTTACATTCTTTTGTACACATTGTATTATGGCAAATATTTTAGCTTGAATAACTGTAGCATTAGTTCCC
Organism: Agriotes lineatus; assembly: GCA_940337035.1. Taxonomy (NCBI): domain Eukaryota; kingdom Metazoa; phylum Arthropoda; class Insecta; order Coleoptera; family Elateridae; genus Agriotes; species Agriotes lineatus. The sequence goes on from CALNHX010012335.1 coordinate 14,362, forward strand.
AGCGATAGGCTTATGGTTTTTTCATACTTTGTATACCAGCCCCTGTACTTCGTGCTGTGCGGAATCCATCTGTGTATCAGACTAGGCCTTTCATTTAGTGGGATGGAATTTCTTGCGGTAATATATTACAGTGAATGGTTTGTCAAAGGGCAATGTCTGGGGCAATGTAGTCAGTGCGCATTCTGTATTCGTTTGTGTCCACACAATTCATTATAAGTATGCCAGTTGACAGTGGATTTCATTCTGTATGCTCCTCAAAAAGATTCCATAGATGCTGTTGAAGTAGTTACTTTTCCAGGAAAGCTAGGGCGTCTTGGGGATAATGTGCGAACCAACACGTAAAGATCTCAAGATATGGTTAATGGTAATGGACATATTCAAGAATAATGTTAATGATTAGAGAGACCATTATTACCAATGTTAATGGCCGAGGAGATGATCAGAAAAATGGTCAGAAATAAGGCTAACAGTCAGGGAGATGATCAGGATGAAAGTTAATCGTCAAGAAAAATGTAAAGAAAATGATCATCAAAATGATCTGGAAAGATTGGATAATCAAAATGATGGTAAAAACAAAGGTCATGGACGAGGAGACGCCAGGATATGTCTAGGTGAATGTTAATAGACAGGCTGATCGTAAAAAAAATATGTGGATGGTTGGGTTAAGGTCAGGTAAAAAGTTAATAGTCAAGCAAATGATCAAGAATAATGTTAATGGTTAGAGAGATATTAGCACCAGGGTTAATGGTAAGTCAGAAGCAAGGTTCATGCTCAGGAAGTTTATCAGAAGCAAGGCTAATGGTCAGTGTGATAGTCAGGCAAAAGGTAAATCGTTAGGGAGTTGGTAGGGAAGATAGTCAAGGAGATGATCAGGAAAGGTTGGTTGGTCAGAAAGATGGTCGAGAAGGTGGCCAAGAAAAGAGTTAATACACGAGAAAATGACAAGAAAAAGTTAATGATCATGGAGATAGTTGTAGAAATTTTTAGGAAAGGTTTAATCATCATGGAAATGGCTAGTAAAACGATAATGGAGAGGGAGATTCTCAGAAAGATGTAGATGGTTAGCAAGATAGTCAGAAATAAAGTTAATGGACGGAGAGGTGTCAGAAGAAGTTTAGCGGTCATGGAGATGATCCTGAGGGTAGTCAGGAATGGGGGTAATAGTCATGGAAACGGTAAAAAAAGTTAATGGTCAGGAATTTGGTTATAGAGATTATCAGGAAAGGGGCAATGATCATGGAGATGGTTAGTACAAGATTATAAGACAAGGATATTGTCAAAAAGATGTGAATGATTGGGAAGATGGTCAGTAATAAGGTGAATAGTTTGAAAAATCGTTAGTTAGTCAGTAACCACATGGAGGAATAGATGTCAAGAAAAGTTTAATAGTCATTAAGCTGGTTAGGAAATTGGTAATGGTCATGGAGATAATCAGGAAAAGGTTATTGGTCATCAATGGCTATCTTCCCATACATTAACATTTTCCAGATTCCCATAACCCTTGTCCCTTTTCTGACCATTTACTTATTTCTGACATCTCCATCCATTAATGTTGTTCCTGACCATCTTTCCAACTATCCACATCTTTCTGACGACCTCCATAGTCATTAATTATTTCCTAGTCGTCTCCATGTCTATTACCTCTTTCCTGATAATTTCTCTGACTATCTTCATGATTATTAACCTTTTTCTGGCATCTGCTCGTCTATTAACCTTACTCTAGACTAAAACATCTCCTCTGTCGACTCCATTAACCACGTCCTCTAGCAAATTCCTCACCATGAACCTTTCTCCTGGCCGTCTTCTCTTGCACTAAACTTGTTTCTGACCTTCTTCCCAACAATCCACATCTTCCTGACAATCTACTTGTCCATTAAAATGTTTCTTCTCATTTCCAAGACAATCTTGCAGACTACTAACTCTCTTATGATCAATTCCATGACCATTATTACTACAATCTCCCTAAGCATTAACCTTCTTTCTGACCATCTTCGTGGCCCTTAGTATTGTTCCTGGCTATCTTCGTGGCCATTACCCGTTTCATGACATTTCCCCGTCCACTAGCATTGTTAGTAACCACATTCCTAACCATCCGCTTCATCCTGACTATCTGCCTGCCCATTAAACTCTCCTTGACCATTAACCTTTTCCAGACATATTTCAGTCTATTAAATATCATTCTAACCATCTTGATTATTATTACCCCTTTACTGATCGTCCCTATGGCCATCTCCATGACATTAACCTTTTCCAGAAATCTCCACGTCCAATAGCACTGTAAGTGAGCATATCTCCAATTATCCATTTGTTATGACACCATAGCCATTCCCTTTTTTCTGTCTATTTACATGATAATTTACCTATGACGGACTTTCCCCATCCACTAATCTTTTTATGACCATCTTTCCAACCTCCCACATTTTTGTAATGATCTCCATATTCATGAACTTTTTCCTAGTCATCTCTATGATTATTATCCCTTTCCTGACAATTTTGATGACTACCTCCATGATTATTAATTTTTTCCTGGCATCTGCTCGTCCATAACCTTGCTCTAGAACAGCTATTCTACCAATCTTTTTATCATTAACCATCTCTAGCAAATCCCTCACCGTTTCTCGTTCACTAAACTTGTTGCTGACCTTCTTCTCAACAATCCACATCTTCCTGACGATCTATTTGCCCATTAAAATGTTTATCATCTCCAAAACAATCTTCCAGACCACTAACTCTTTTATGCTCAATTCCATGACAATATTTACTAGGTACAATCTCCCTAACCATTAACCTTCTTTATGCCCATCTTCCTAACCTTTATTATTGTTTCTGACCATCTCCATGACCATTAACCATTTCATGACATCTGCCTGTCTACTAGCATTGTTAGTAACCATATTCACAACCATCCGCTTTATCCTGACTATCTGCCTGACCACTAAACTTTTTCTGACTATCTCCATGACCATTAACCTTTTCCTGATATATTCTATTAATTTTTAATCTGACTATCTTGATTATCATTACCCTTATCCTGATCGTCTCTATGACCATCTCCATGCATTAAACTTTTCCATAAATCTCCACGTCCAACAGTACTGCTTGTGAGCATATCTTCGATCATCCATTTTTTATGACGCCATTACCGTTCTCTTTTTTCTGACTATTTACTTGATGATTTACCTATTCCTGACCTTCCCCGTCCATTAATGTCGTTCATGATTATCTTCCCAACCATTCACATATATTTATCTCCATATTCTTTAACTTTTTCCTAGTCATCTTCATAGTTATTATTCCTCTCCTGACTATTTCGATCACTATCTCCATAATTATTAACCTTTTCCTGGCATCTGATCGACCATAACCTTGCTCTAGAACATATCCTCCACCAACTTCCTCACCATTAACCATCTCTTCTAGCAAATCCCTCATGATTAACCTTTTTTCTGACAGTTTTATCGTCCACTAACCTTGTTTCTGGCCTTCTTTCCAACGATCTGCATTTTCCTGGCGATCTACTCGTTCATTAAAATTTTCCTTATCATCTCCAAGACAACTTTTTAGACCATTAACTCCCTGACCATTAATCTTCTTCTTGGCCATCTTCTTGGCTCTTAGCCTTGCTTCTGATCATCTCCGTCACCATGAACAATATTCTGAGCTCTCTCCGCCATTTACCGTGTTCCTGATCTTTCCAACCATCATATGTTTCTGACGATCTCTCTGTCCAGAGTGTCCAGTAACCATCCCAACTTTCTACTATTTCCTGATTATCTCCCCTACCAACCCCCCCTTTTGTTAGCCCTCTGCCTCTGCTTTGTTTTCGATCAGCTCACTGACCATTAACCTTGCTGTTGGCCATATGCCCGACAATTAACATTGGTTTTAACATTAATCTTGACCATCTGCTTGACTATTAATCTTCTTCCTGACCATCTTCCCGTCTACCAACCTTGTTCCCGATTTTCTTCCCAACCATCTTCATCTTCCTGACCATATCCATAACCAATACCTTTTTCTGACCATCTCCATGACTATTAATCTTTTCCTGAAATCTCTTAACCATTTACCTTTTTCCTGACCTTCTTGCCAACCATTACATTTTCCTGACTATCTTTCAGACCGTTAACCTTTTCCTTTAGCATTTTCATGATCATTAACCCTTTTCTAACTATCTCAGCAACTATTAATCTTTTCCTGAACTCTTCCCGTCTATTATCCTTTTCCCTGACCATATTTCCAACCATCTACGTCTTCGTGACCATATACATAACCATTACTTTTTTTGGCCATCTTCATTACCACTAACTTTTTTCTGACATCTCCCCGCTATTTACCTTTTTCTTGATCTTCTTCTTAACCATCAAATCTTCCTGATGATTTTCCTGTCCAGTGACTTTTCCCTTACCATTTCATCTACATGAACATGCCCTTTCTGGAAAATTTATATGACTATATTAATTATCATTAACCTATACCTGGCATCTCATTTCCATTAACCTTCTTCCTAACCATCTCCCGTACTAACTCCTTGACCATTAATCTGACTTCTGACGATCTCTCCAACTATTAATATTATTCTTGACCATTTGCTTGACTATTAATCTTGTACCTGACTATCATCCTAAGCATCTACATCTTCCTGAAGTTCACCATGTTCATTAACCTAATCCTAGTCATGTCCATGGCCGTTATTTCTTTCCTGCCAATTTCTACTACTACATACATAAACATTAACCTTTTACTTGCTCCTCTTCGCCCATTAACATTTTTGTTGAATATTGCCCCTACTACCTCGTTTGCCATTAATATTCTTTCTGTCCATCTTCCCGTCCACTAACCTTGTTCCAAGGTTTATGCTCAACCATCCGCAACATCCGGACTATCTCACTGTCTACTAACCTTGTTCCTTACCATATCCATGACCATTATCTCTTTCTAGACAGTTTATATAAATTTTATATTATCATTAACTTTTTTCTCTTATATCCTTGTCGATAAACATTGTAAGTGACCATCTTTTCAACCATCTACCTTTTACTGATTTTCTTCCTGTGCAGTAACATTTTCGTATACATCTCCATGACCTTTACCACTTTTCTGATCATTTTATTGACTATTAATTTTTCCTGACATCTTCCCGACCATTAACTTTGATCCTGACCTTTTTACAAACCATCCACATCCTGACAATTCTCTGTCTATTAATCATTTCCCAGTCATATCCACGAACATTATTCCTTGCTGACAATTTATATCACCATCTCCATAATTATTAACCCCCTCCTGGCATCTCCTCGTCTATTAATCTTGTATCTTAACTACCAACCTCCTGGCCATTAGCATTTCTCCTGGCCATCTCCCCGCTTTCTAACCTTGTCTTTACCATCTCCATGACATTACCCTTTTCTGACTATCGCTATGACGATAACCAAAACCATTAACCTCTTCCTGGTAAGACAAGGATTATTAATGACCGTCTTCACAACCATGTACTTTTTCTTGGCCATTAATCTTCTTCTGATTGTCCCTATAACCATTTCCCGTTTTATGACGATCTCAATGACCATTTCCTATTTACTGACATCTGCTCGCGCATTAAGCGTTTCCTTGTCATCTCTATAGCCATTATATCAACCATTCACATCTTTATAACGATTACCTTGCTCGTTAACCTTTTTGTAGTTATTGCCATGACCAATATCTTTTTCCTGATCATTTTTATAACCTTACTAACCTTGTTCCAGGCTTTCTTTCCAATCATCCACACCTTCCTGACGATCTCCTTGTCGACTAACCTTGTTCTTATCATCTATATGACCATTACCCTTTTCCTGAACATCTCTATACATCTCTATAATCATCTCCATGACCATTAACCTGTTACTGATGTTTCCTCGTTCACTAGCATTGTCAGTTATAATCCTCTCAAAAATTTACTTTTTTCTTGCGATATTCATGACCAATAACCTTTTCCTGACTATCTCCATGACCATTACCAATTTTCTAACCATCTTAATGACTATTAAATTTGTCTTGACATATATCCCTCCATGTTGTTACTGACTATCTTCGCAACCATCCACATGTTCCTGACTATTTCCCTGTACATTTATCTTTTTCTGGTCATCGCCATGACCATTATCCTTTCCTGAAAATTTTCATTGCTATTTCCATGACCATTAACTTTTCCTGGCATCTCATTCATCAACTTTATTGTTGAGAATCTTCCGGACTATTCACTCTCTTCTGACCATCTCCATGACTATTAATCTTTTTCTAACATCTCTTTGCCATTTACCTTTTTCCTGACTTACTGACCACCTCCCTGACCTTTAGAATTGGTAATATATGATCTCTGCAACGATCTACATGTTCATTAACCTTTTCCTAGGCATGTCTATGAGTATTATTTCTTACTTGACAATTTCTGTAATTATCTCCATTATGATTAACCTTCTCCTGATAATTTTTCCGACCGTTAGCCTTGTTATCGATCAACTTCTTGACCATTAACCTTGCTGCTGATCATATTTCTTACTGCTAACATTAGTAATAATGATCTTTACAACCATTTACATTGTTCTTGACAATCTCCGTGACCATTAACCATTTTCTGAAATCTTTCTCTCCGCTACCATTGTTAGTGACTATCTTGCCCAACATCCACATTTCCCTGACTATCTTTCTGACCGTTAACCTTTTCCTTTAGCATTTCCATGATCATTAACTCTTTTCTAACTATCTCAACAACTATTAATCGTTTCCTGAACTCTTCCCGTCTATTATCCTTTTCCCTGACCATCTTTCCAACCATCTACGTCTTCGTGACCATATCCATAACCATTAGGTACTTTTTTTGGCCATCTTCATTACCACTAACCTTTTTCTGACATCTCCCCGCTATTTACCTTTTTCCTGATTTTCTTCTTAACCATCAAATCTTCCTGACGATTTCCCTGTCCAGTGACTTTTCCCTTACCATTTCATCTACATGAATATTATCCCTTTCTGGAAAATTTATATGACTATATTAATTATCATTAACCTATACCTGGCATCTCATTTCCATTAACCTTCTTCCTAACGATCTCCCCTACTAACTCCTTGACCATTAATCTGACTTCTGACAATCTCCCTTACGTTAACATTGGTGCCAACGATCTCTCCAACTATTAATCTTATTCTTGACCATTTGCTTGACTATTAATCTTGTACCTGACCATCATGCTAAGCATCTGCATCTTCCTGAGGTTCACCATGTTCATGAACCTAATCCTAGTCATGTCCATGACCGTTATTTCTTTCCTGTCAATTTCTACGACTACATACATAAACATTAACCTTTTACTTGCCTCTCTTCGCCCATTAACATTTTTGTTGAATATTTCCCTACTAACTCGTTTGCCATTAATATTCTTTCTGGCCATCTTTCCGTCCACTAACCTTATTCCAAGGCGTATGCTCAACCATCCGCAACACCCGGACTATCTCACTGTCTACTAACCTTGTTCCTTACTATCTCCATGACCATTATCTCTTTCTAGACAGTTTATATAAATTTTATATTATCATTAACTTTTTCCTTTTATATCCTTGTCCATAAACATTGTAAGTGACCATCTTTTCAACCATCTACCTTTTACTGATTTTCTTCCTGTGCAGTAACATTTTCGTATACATCTCCATCACTTTTACCACTTTTCTGATCATTTTATTGACTATTAATTTTTCCTGACATCTTCCCGACCATTAACTTTGATCCTGACCTTCTTACAAACCATTCACATCCTGACAATTCTCTGTTCATTAACCATTTTTCAGTCATATCCATGAACATTATTCCTTGCTGACAATTTATATCACCATCTCCATAATTATTAACCCCCTCCTGGCATCTCCTCTTCCATTAATCTTGTATCTTCACTACCAACTTCCTGGCCACTAACATTTCTTCTGGCCATCTCCCCGCTTTCTAACCTTGTCTTTACCATCTCCATGACATTACCCTTTTCTGACTATCGCTATGACGATAACCAAAACCATTAACCTCTTCCTGATAAGACAAGGATTATTAATGACCGTTTTCCCAACCATGTACTTTTTCCTTGCCATTAATCTTCTTCTGATAGTCCCTATAATCATCTCAATGACCATTTTTCTTTTCCTGACATCTTTTCGCGCATTAAGCGTTTCCTTGTCACCTCTATAGCCATTATATCAACAATTCACATCTTTATAACGATTACCTTGCTCGTTAACATTTTTGTATTTATTACTATGACCAATATCTTTTTCCTGATGATTTTTATAACCTTACTAACCTCGTTCCAGGCTTTCTTTCCAATCATCCATACATTTCTGACGATCTCCTTGTCGACTAACCTTGTTCTTATCATCTATATGACCATTACCCTTTTCCTGAACATCTCTATAAATCTCTATGATCATCTCCATGACCATTAACCTGTTACTGATGTTTCCCCGTTCACTAGCATTCTCAGCAATAATCCTCTCAACCATTTACTTTTTTCTTGCGATATTGATGACCAATAACCTTTTCCTGATTATCTCCATGACCATTACCAATTTCCTAACCAGCTTAATGACTATTAAACTTTTCTTGACATCTATTCCTCCATGTGGTTACTGACTAACTAACGATTTTTCAAACTATTCACCTTATTACTGACCATCTTCCCAATCATTCACATCTTTTTGACAATATCCTTGTCTTATAATCTTGTACTAACCATCTCCATGATCATTGCCCCTTTCCTGATAATCTCTATAACCAAATTCCTGACCATTAACTTTTTTTACCGTTTCCATGACTATTACCCCCATTCCTGACTACCCTCAGGATCATCTCCATGACCGCTAAACTTCTTCTGACACCTCTCCGTCCATTAACTTTATTTCTGACTATCTTGCTAACCATCTACATCTTTCTGAGAATCTCCCTCTCCATTATCGTTTTACTAGCCATTTCCATGATGATTAAACCTTTCCTAAAAATTTCTACAACTATCTCCATGATCATTAACTTTTTCTTGTCATTTTCTCGTGTATTAACTCTTTTCTTGGCCACCTTCTCGACCATCTTTCTGACCAACCAACCTTTCCTGATCATCTCCTTGACTATCTTCCCTACCAACTCCCTAACGATTTACCTTTTGCCTGACTATCACACTGACCATTAGCCTTGCTTCTGATAAACTTCCTGAGCATGAACCTTGCTTCTGACTTACCATTAACCCTGGTGCTAATATCTCTCTAACCATTAACATTATTCTTGATCATTTGCTTGACTATTAACTTTTTACCTGACCTTAACCCAACCATCCACATATTTTTTTTACGATCAGCCTGTCTATTAACATTCACCTAGACATATCCTGGCGTCTCCTCGTCCATGACCTTTGTTTTTACCATCATTTTGATTATCCAATCTTTCCAGATCATTTTGATGATCATTTTCTTTACATTTTTCTTGACGATTAACTTTCATCCTGATCATCTCCCTGACTGTTAGCCTTATTTCTGACCATTTTTCTGATCATCTCCTCGGCCATTAACATTGGTAATAATGGTCTCTCTAATCATTAACATTATTCTTGAATATGTCCATTACCATTAACCATATCTTGAGATCTTTACGTGTTGGTTCGCACATTATCCCCAAGACGCCCTAGCTTTCCTGGAAAAGTAACTACTTCAACAGCATCTATGGAATCTTTTTGAGGAGCATACAGAATGAAATCCACTGTCAACTGGCATACTTATAATGAATTGTGTGGACACAAACGAATACAGAATGCGCACTGACTACATTGCCCCAGACATTGCCCTTTGACAAACCATTCACTGTAATATATTACCGCAAGAAATTCCATCCCACTAAATGAAAGGCCTAGTCTGATACACAGATGGATTCCGCACAGCACGAAGTACAGGGGCTGGTATACAAAGTATGAAAAAACCATAAGCCTATCGCTGGGAACTAATGCTACAGTTATTCAAGCTAAAATATTTGCCATAATACAATGTGTACAAAAGAATGTAAAACGAGGGTGTACATAACAATGCATAAGCAGCCAAGCAGCTTTAAAAGCACTGGAGTCACCTTGCATTAGCTCCAAACTAACAAAATAATGTACATCTTTCTTTTTCTGAGAGGAACACAGTTTAACTCATATGGGTTCCAGGATACACAGGTGTAGAGGGCAACGGAAAAGCAGATGCCCTGTCAAAAACTGGTGCTTCTACTCAGTTCGTAGGACCATAACCTGTATTTGGTATACCTACCCAAACATAGTATTTGAACAGCAATAGAAACATGGCCCAAAGCACAACATGTTTCTCTCTGGGGTGCAACTTAACGATAAAGACTGGAGAAGGATATAATTGGAATGCCTTCTCATAAACTGATGACTGATGTACTTTGCTTAGGACAAATTCAGATCAGATGGCTGGTAAGATTTGTAACAGGCCACTTAAGGAAACACCTTCAAAGAATACGCATATACAAAGGAGATACACTTTGTGAAGAAGAAGAGGAAGCAGCTTTGCACATAATCTTGGACTGTTTAGCAATCTACCACAGGAGACAGCAACTCCACGTGAAGTAGCTACCAGTATATTCAGAAGGCTCTAGTCCTATAGGTATATTTCTTTTAGGAAACACGACCTTATTTTAGACTAAACTGGGTTTACATGATTCAAGCCCTTCTACGAGTGATCTGTTCTTAGAGCTGTGTAAGCATACAATATATTTTTTTATTTTATTTTGAAGCTTTCCTTGAGAGCTGCTGCACTTCCCCATTTTTTAAATTTACGATTTAATAGACATATGGATATCCTAATGCTTGGTCAACTTGTAGTGAACTCCTCATACAGCTTAAACTTTTTGCATTGTATATAGTCTATAAGAGGGATCCAAAAAGATTACAGTTGCAGAGCGATAAATTGGGAGCTGTGTGGGTTACTTCCTATCCTAATTTTTCTAAAATTTTATACAGCGTTTCTGGCGTTAGGCGGGTAACATGTAGACAGACATTATCATGGAGAAGAATCCTTTACTTAAAAATGGGCTTCGTGTGGTTCTCATAGACTCTCTGACTCTTAAAAGATGTACTATTCTGCCTTTATAGTCTTCCTGCCAACTAAATAATCTACCAAAATAGGACCGTGAATATCCCATAATATAGTTGTCGTAGAGAGTTTTGCAACAGGGAAAACATTTAATATACTTTTGCAGCCTATGATGGACAATTTATATCAATCAAATACTGGACTTCTTGATAGGCATTCGTCATCAGATTGTTAGTGAAAATTCCACTCTGTGCGTAGAAAAACAACTTGAATAACTTAATGTAAGGTAGTGCAGTAGAATTTATATTATTTTGATAACATACTATAACATTGGTTGATATAATAATTGGTAGATTTGCTAATAAGCAAGT
>CALNHX010012336.1:0-25825 GCA_940337035.1 Agriotes lineatus
GCAACAAAAGTTATTAAATTCGTCCTAGATTTTAAATGCGGCATTTGCCGCGGGTTTCAGCTAGTTTTACAAAAACAGCAGCAATGGGTAACGAGAATAAACGACAAAAATTGAAGCAAACCTCAGAACAAGAGGTGTACTTGGAGGACAATTCAATGAAACAAGAATGTTTATTTTAACGTTTATTTGCCATAAATATTGTTGTTACAATACTCTCCTGCTGCTTTTCATTTTACGTAAATATTGCCGAAATAAGGATTAATGGAAAAGGCAATTGGTTGACTGTACAGAAATGGAAGCATGTGATTGGTCACTTTATTTTGAATTAAGTTGTCAAAGTAGTAGTAATATTGTTGGTTTTATTTTACACAAATAAGTTAATTTAGTTTTGAGATATAATTGAAATACAAAATTATAAATTAAAAAGTGTAGACATATTTCAGTGAGCGGATGGCGAAGCGAGCAAATGCTCGCCTCTCAGGCGGCCGGCTCGGGTACGATTCCCGGTAGATACTATAGATGGATTTTAAAAAACGTACGCTCCCCGGCTACCATGCTAACATCTGTAGTAGTCGTTAACCCCTAATAAGGGAACTCTTCCTCAATTTCGACGGGCAAGGCTAGCCACCTACCCGGCTTAAGGGCAAAGAAGGCTCATAGAACCACTTCGTGGTTATAACAGGCCACTGGCCTACAATAAGAGGAAGAAGAGGAAACAGTAATTGCCGTATTCCATAACGATATCTCCGCTTTTACTGGAGATCATCATTTAAAATATCATACCGTATAAGGCAAGACCGTTTAGTCTCGTGACAACGTTGGATTTCGTTTTTAAGTTGCTTTTAAAAGCAAACAAAAAAACGACTTCGTGATACTGTGAATAACTATTACAACTAAATACATATTTATAATCCTATTTACAAAACCCGTCAGAAGACAAACGTAGAAAATTATCGACTAATAGCAGAATTATCGGCTCTTGTCAACGATTTTGAACAACTAATCTACCAGAAACTTTTTAAACATATTCGAAATAAGATTACAGGATTGCAACGTAGTTTGATGCCGGACAGATCAACCTTTACAAGTCTTTTAGTATTTACTAACTATACTTACAAATAGATGCTATCTTTACAGCAGTGGTTCTCAACCTTTTTGTATTTGAGCTTCCCATATCCATATAAATATTATTCAAGCCCCCCTTTCAATGAAGTAAGCAAAACTCCGCGTGGAATGTCATTAACAATGTAGTAACGAACAAGTATTCGATGGCATCGACGTGAGTATTTTTTCTTTCAATTTTTACAGTCATTCATCCTTCTGGACCCTAAAACTTTAATGAACACCAAAGAATACCGCGCATATATTTTTTTCTTGAAGAAATAACTAGAAAGCGCGTTTTTAAGCAGTTACCTTATGGCATTGTAGTTATTCACTTAAGCTTAATACTGAATGTAAGAAACGAAAATATTATAAACCAGAGAAGCAACGCTCGCTCTCAACTGTCGTCATATGTAATGTACACACAATATTTAATAATTTTACAAAGGTTATTATTTATAAATAACTGAAGAATTTATGCAGCATCAAATTAAATTAATTGTTAAATTCATGGTTGTTAAAAAAAGTTTTGAAATACATGTGGCTATGTACCTACGTATACATATATAGGAGTAGCATTCTATTTTATTATTAGAATGTAACTTATTTTATGATCTCTTCTTTTTTATTCAATAAATAGATATATTTATTTGAGATATCTCGCGCCTCCTTAGGGGAGCGCGCCCCACAGGTTGAGAACCTCTGCTTTACAGACGCCATCAAAACGTTTTATCAAGTGGATCAGAACATTCTTCTAAACAGACTACTATTTTGGAGTTCAGGGATTAATATTAAAGTTTATTGCTAGCTATCTCAAGGGAAGGTGGTGCCACGTCTGACAATACGGTTTACAAGGTATATATTGTAAATTCGAGTGTACCACAGGGTTCTAATTTAGGGCCATTATTTTTTATACTATTTATTAATAACATATGTTCAGTATTACAATAGTCTCTTCTGTATGCTAATAATACGAAAATTTGGAAAACAATTTTTTCCATGGATGATCACATTAAACTACAGCAAGACCTTGTAAAGATTTCAAATTGGAGTACTGCCAATAAATTATTTTTTAACGCTTCCAAGTGTCATGTATTCACTTTCACCAGAAAACAAACGATAGCGTAATTGACTATGTTATTTGTTCAACGTAGATAACACTCCAACAACATTAAAGATTTGGGAATATTATTAAAGCCAACAAGAAACTTTAATAATCAAATAGAAAAGAATATTACCGACCCAAAAAGTACATTAGGATTTATTATTCGCAGCTCTTTTAGTTTCAGATCAACAAACACTTAAAAACATTATACTTTACACTAGTCAGACCAAAATTGAAACGTTACTGCATACCATGGACTTCTAGTCAACATCTGCAAAGTCATGAGCTTGAAAAAGTACAAAATAATTTTTTACGGTATTTGTACTTTAAACGACATGGCATATACCCGCTTTATTCTAGCATTAGGACAAAGTACCTTCAAAACCTCTATTAAATTCTTTCATTAAAAAGTAGAAGGGAGTTGCTGATGCTGATTTTTGGTTAGAAATTGTGGCATAATGGCATAGACTGCAAAGATTTATTTAAATTATGTTCAATAAGGTTAATAGCACACATACGGGGAGTACTATTCTGTTCGCTGTTTCACCTCTTGCATTACTAACTCTACGTTAAAACCTATAAACTATATCGTTTAAATTCTCAACATTGATTTTATTGACATAGGCCAAAAAACTATTTAGAAAAGAGATATTTAATCACTATCTCGAACAATGGTGCGTTATGGGGTAGGCCCTGAGTAACACACCATATAAGCAGCTGAACAATCAGTTGCATTTGATCTTAAGATAAGTTGAATCTATATGTACTTAAAAGTATACCAGATGGGTCCATTGCGTATCCTTCAGTTTTATTTTTTTAGTTTTAGTTTTATGTTTTACATAGTTTTTCTGTATATTATTGTAGCTACTTAAAGCTTGCAAAAAAGTGTGTAAATGTTAAGTTTCCATGTTCTCATCTTTTTAGCTTGTTTGAAGACGAAATAAATTAATAAATATTAATAATATTTTAAAATGCAAGCAAAATGATGAAACACCAAGGAATTAATAACATTTACAGTATTCAAATTGTTATCAGAACTAATAAGAAATTATTAAAATAGTTCGCACAAACGGAGGGAAGAGAATATTAAGATGTTTGATCAACTGTTCACGTTTTCGAACTTAAAACGATTTGGGAGATGTGGGAGATAAGCTTTAAGTGCAAATGTATATTTTTTTTGTACGGCAAGTGCATGAAAAGTCTTATCTCATTTTCGATCGTCACGATGCCTTAGTGACTTAATTTACGGTTGGATACCACTAAAATTTACGCCCCGCTTTGCAAGAAAATTAAGTGTAATATTTGCTTACGACCTTTTAATGCGGATTGTTTAGCATTGTAGTGAATTCGCGGTTTTATAGCGCCTTATACGGAAGCAAGATCTTGAATCCCGTGTCAGCGACTTTGTGAATTAAAAGTTAAGCCTTGCATACTGGGTGTTTGGTCGCATTCAATGTGCCTTTCTAAATTTTTCAATCTTAACAGTTGTGTCGGAGCCACGATGCTTTCGACCGTTTTCTATTTATTTAGTAGTGCATTTGGCCAAGTTTAGCGTCAATTTTGTAATTCTTAATACTAATATTTTGTCGCAAATTAATTTATCACTTACCGTTTTTAACTGCTTACTTAAGTTGAACCTACTTGTCAACTACTCCCTTACGTTTATATGAATTTAAATGGCAATATAGTAGTGAGGTTAGCCATACGCTTAATTGCTATTAACGAACTGTGATATAATCTCCCTATTGAGATTTTGTGTGGGTTTATCCGTATTTGTTGTGTAAAATAATTGTGGAACCTCTTACTTTACTATTTGCTTATTATATTGAATCGTTACCTAGGCCAGCGAATTTTATTTATGTTCCTTGCCGTTATCTCTCTTTTCAGGAAGTGTTTGGTAGCGCATTTGGTCGTATGCTAACTGGCGCCCGTATTTTCTTTTATTTTAGCTGAAGCTCTGAGTCTCCCATACAACCCACGCCCTCCTCTGGCTGAGAAGCCGGCTGCTCTTTCTTACCGCCCTTACCATCAGAGCAACAGTAACAACGTAACAACGCCATGTGGTAGCTCTGCAGGTGTACTTAATGCAAAAGCTTCGTCCCAGTTTTCACTTTTTGAGAGCCTCAATACAAAATAGTAAAAAAAATTAAAGTAAAAAGAAATATCTTTAACATCTATATATAATCTTCATATGTGGAAAAGCACATGTTATTTTACATGACATTTATTGACTATGTTTAACTAAATCTAATTGTTATTAATAAACTACGAGACTAGAGTCGGCCTTAAACTTTTAATGTTTACGAGTATAAACGGGATGACGTATGTTGCAGCATCAACAACTGCAACTGCATTCGCAACGATATTTTACAGTACCATCAGCATACTGGATCTTTTGAGCTTTTTCAGGTGTACATTGGCATTTGCAAACGCACTTCTTGCAGTCGCCAGAAGAGCAATTGCACGTGCACACACATTCACATGGATAGCTTCCTTCGAGAGTTTTTAGCATGCACGTAGTGGTAAATGTGCAGGTTTCATCCGTAGTTTTAGTGCTCTCGGTTTTGTACAGCAAACTGCAAATAATTGCATACATAAATCATAAATGGAAGAAATTAACGAACAATGACAATTGTAAATAGAAGTAAAATGAAAGAGCATATTGAACCAAAAACAATTTAAAAAAATATGTATATTAAATATTGTTAATTTGTTTATTTGTAAAACTATACATTATACAACTAGGATACGGAAGCTCTGACCTTCCTCCTTGCAGGCCAAGCTCCTTCATGGGGTCTTAGTGCCTCACCATTATTATTATAACTGCTATTTTATGCTATTGAAATAAAAGTTGTTGAAAGCTTGGTTTTCAAACGGTAAAATACATTAGTTAGCATTTTTAACTCAAAAAATTAAAAAAAACTAAGTATTTTTAAATTCTAATTGGGACGTTGACCATATGACCAAAACAGTCGGTGTCTAAGGTACCTGATAGGAGCATGCCTAGACCTTGTCATTTAATAAACAAACAAACTTTTCTTTACATTTCAATACGATCTACTAAAATTATATGAAATAGTTATCTATAACTATTCAATGTGTATCTAATTAAAACTAACATACCATCGTCTCTGGAAGCCATTTTTGTTTTTGATAAATTCGAAGAATGCATACCAAGGTTGCTGGGTTATCAAAATACAGTAGTGAATAATGTTGCCTGCGCTGGCGGTATAATTTATACTACAGCCGAATTCCTGTTGGGAAGCTGTTTTGATTACACTGTGTCGTATGCAATGTTACCAACCGTTAGTGAAACATTTCCAAGTTTAACTGATGGAACGGTAGTGCCGTGTGCATTTTGAGCGGGAAAACTACTGGCAATCTCTATTTGTGTAACACGTTTACATTATAAATAATTTTGTCGTTTAATCTTAAGTTTTGTCATTTATCTTTGAAAACAACGGTTTTACGTGTATATTTTCATAGAAATGCCAGACTAATATGCACCAAGAAAAATATAAAAGCAGACAACCTTGCTTTTATTTGCTCCTTAACTTCGTCAAAATAATATGAAAAATGTATGTTGTTACTTTAGAAATGTTTATGAAGAAGTTTAACTTTGTTTTCCCAACAAGTACCTATATACAAAATGGCTAAAGAAAAGTTAGTGCAGTATTTATGTGTTTTAAAAAATAATGCCAAAGTGGAGTACAATGAATTAAGAAATGAATACCGCATATAGGTGCACGCACTAAATATACAATAAGAAAAATATACATTCATCTAACTCTAATAAGAAAAATTCAGAATAGAGCAAATGTAACCGAAATTTCACTTTCTAAAAATTACCCTGCAAGCAATGTAGTTAGATATGTAGAGACCTTTTACAGTCCTCCCCTAAAAGACGAAAGAAGTATTGTAATCGCGAAAAAATTACCTTCCGAGTATTTTTCAGATCTTCACGTTTCACGGTCCCTAGATGACGAAAAACAGGTTTTCTCAATTCCGTCTGTCTGTCTGTCTGTCTGTTCGTCGATCTGCCTGTTGGCGGCCTAACATAAAAACTATTTGTTGGAATAAGACGATATTTGGTATGCGCATTATATGTACGTCTACTTGGGATAAAACCGAAAATATTTCAGTCGTATATGCGTACAGGGTGAGCATTGTATACACGATTACTCTCCGTTTTTATCATCAAGATTTTAGCTCCTCTTATCCATAGAAATTTGATGTCGTGTGTTTTCTTATAATCATGATATTTCGCAAATAACTTTTTATTTTCCGGTGATTCATTTATATATATATATATATATTTTTTTATATATATATATATACATACAATTCGTTTGGTATTTTCGACCGTCTCAATAGTAAGTAGGAAAGGGGTGAGTTGTCGGGTTATCGGTCTGGTGATTAAAGAAAAGACTATTTAGTCATGTCCAAGCTTTCGAAATTTATTTTAATTTCTTCATCAGGGATATAACAAAAATCTTAGTAACAATTATACTGGTCAACATAGAGGACGGACGAACAAATTACACATTAAAATTTCGATGGATGATTTCCATAATAATTATAGTAGACAAATTAAAACATTGCAGCAATGAGGACAATGAGGTTACAGGTTGGCAATTTACAATCAGCCTGATTGTAAATTGCCAACCTGTAACCTCATTGTCCTCATTGCTGCAATGACTAAATAGTCTTTTCTTTAATCACCAGACCGATAACCCGACAACTCACCCCTTTCCTATATACATACATATATACGTATACCGGCTTTTCGGCAACATTTGAGTTGCTGGGATCTAAATCTCTAGTGGAAAAGTTATGTTTAACCCTTCTAGCCCGTAAAAATTCTTCTTTATCAATTCGGCTGACGAACTTCAAAATAATACTCCTGGGCTGATTTGGTTGTTTTTCAATGGGTTTCAACCTGTGGCAACAAAAATTCGGTTTTTTACGATGACTCAAAAACGAAAAAGCATACCAATGACTTTAAGGTGTCATTTTGTTAGTCCTGTTTTCCCAGTTAACCAAATTTGTATCTCTTACTATTTACAAGATCTCCCTCCTTATCTTGAACACACTGTATACACATAATTTAATTCCTACAAATGTAGCTCCTACAACCGGATGATATTCCGGCTATAAAAATACACCGTTATATGAGTTTCAGTGAAGGGATTATAATGTTAATTGCAATAAATGAACGTAGCGTGCAGTTGCAATTACAACTCTTCGTTATTACATGTCAAAGCTATAATCAAACGAAACTATGGGACAAGTGTAATAAAACATAATATATTATAAATGATTTGATAGCTATAAGCCGGTTACTTTCGAATACCAATGTATTTTGGGTTGCAGCAGTACATGTAACAGTATGTAGCCAATTTAACGTAAACTTTTATGCGATTTTATGTAATTTAAGTATATTTCTTCAAACATTTCGGAAAGCGTTTCACATAAGTATTGCCAAACGCGTAGAAAATTTATCTTCAAAGTATTAAATTATTTTATTCAAGTTTGATAGTTTAAAACGACATTATTAACTCCATAACCTTCATAAGCAGTCAATTATTCACACCTGAATTTTTAGCGATTTAATTCACTAGTGAATTAAACGTTTCAATTAAGAACAACACATTTTTATTATTTCTACAAATATTTACATTCAATTATTCTTGCTCTTTATAGTGTGTAATATAAAATTACTAAAATTTAGATCAAATTCATAATGAATGGGCAAATTTATATCTTGATTTGAATATTTTATTTTTTATTCAAAATTTCTTCAAAATTGAATAAAAACATATAAACGTGAATTAAACATTATTCACTCGAAGATATGATATTTTTTAATCATTCAACTTTTATCATTAATATCGAGTACTTTGAGGCGTTTTTGTCACTATGACAGCGAATAAAGCTATGGCAAACTTGGCATCTGATAATAAACCACCTTCCTTTCATGAACTGACTGATTTTCATATTCAACTCATGCAATGGCGAACAATGGTACTAACATCGAAAGTAACAAATCAAACTCGTTAAATCTTTCCAAATTATGCTCGAGTCCAATTTTTTTAATCCAGATATAGTTATTTTTTTAAACTCAAATGTGGGTTTCCTGTCGGCGGCTTTACTCTACAAACCGTCAAATATAATGACTCGTCCTTGAGCACTCGTCGTTTCAGTTTTCTGGCAACCCAATTTTTGTTGGAAAGGCAACTGTATCCGGATAACAAAGTGACTTTTCGAGTAACTACTTGTGACAAATATTTGAAATTCAAAGTGTTCGATATTTATCGATTTTTACAGTAGCTACCACGCATATCAATAAGCAAACATATCCATGTTTACTTATCGATATTTCAACTTCGGCGTCGTGTAGCAGCCAGAATATTATATTTAATCTTTGTACAATTCATCTTTGTAGACATCGAAGCCACAGCCCGACCATAAATACCTGTTACTATTTAATTAAACCCACCAACAAAATCAAATTCAACTAAAGTGACTTTAAGCTGTTAATTGTTATGTGTTTTTCTACAAGAATTATCTCTGAATATTCAATGGCTAAGTAAAACGATGCTAAAAAATTTATTATTTTTGCACTTGGAACGGAGTTCTATATTTTTCACTAAGTCAAAGAGATTTAGTAGGTACAAAATATAAATGCATGAATTAAGCTATTAGACTTTATTGGCAGTAAATTCAATATTTTATTATACATTAAACAACATATAAATAGGCGCTACATTATAGACATTTGTACTTAATATATGGAAAATCTGTAAAATACAGCAAGCAGGATTACATATGAAATGATTTAAAAGTGATGCGAAAGTATGATTTGCCTATTATGTCCAGCTTTGATTATCACGTACCTAATTCTTATTTCGAGTAACATATTCGAAATTTACTAAACTACTGCACGTGAATACATATGAATTTAACAACTACAATTGCATTCGCAACGGTATTTAACAGTTCCGTCAGCGTTCTGAATCTTCTGAGCCGTTTCAGGAGTGCATTCGCACTTACAGACTCACTTTTTACAATCGCCAGAAGAGCAGGTGCAGGTGCAGACACATTCACACGGAAACGTTCCCTCTGGAGTTGTTAGAGTGCACGTGGTGTTGAAGGTGCACGTCCCATCCGCATTTTTGGTGCATTTTTCTACTGCTCCAGGTTTTGTGCAACAAACTGGAAAAAACAAAAATATTAACCACAATTACTCTATCAGACGTATTATAAAGCTAATTCGAAGATTCAAACTCAGGAATAGTTTTAGTAGACTGAAGGAAACAATTTCTGGAGTCAGAAAAGTCAGTGTTGAAATGGAGAAGAGACTTGCTCCATTAGTTTTTATATTTTTCAGCGGCCAACTAGATACTTGAAAGCTTGAACAACTATTTATTTTACCAAACCCCACGATTCGTATTTCTCAAGCAGCACTTACATTTCTTCTAAATAAAATGCTTGAATTAAATGACTAATAATAATCAAGAAAATTACTAACTGAATAATATATCAAAAACAATACATACCATCATCAGTTGAAGCCATTTTTTGTCTGAAAACTTCGCAGCGTTGGTTTAACTGAAAATTTCTTAGATGGATTTTATGTATCGCACTGAAGCAATTTGCTACCGAACCGCCGTTTTACTGTGGGGCGTGTGGCGTGTGCAATGTTTACAAGCTCTCATAGGAGATAACAGATCGCAACTCAGTGAACAGTGGTGTCGTGTGCAGAAGCATCAGTTAACTGATTTCGATTCTTATGCGATGTTTGTATAAGCTAAGTAAGGTAAATTACGAGGATAGTTCAAATATCCCCCGGGTTTTTACTATCAACGCCAGAATATTTACACAATACCAAAACGGCGTTATCCAGCAATGCATTATACAATCCAGAAGGCCTATAATCTGTCACAACTGTGACGTGACGCTTTTGTTTATTGTTTCTAACAATGCCTGAGCAACCAGTAAATGGTTCTCTTCAGCACCGGATTATTATAAAATTTCTTTGTAACGAAAACGTTAAGTCAGCTCAAATTTTGGTAAGACTATCAACAGTTGGGAGAAAATACCCTTTCAAGAACTCAAGTGCTTTACTGGTGTAAACACTTTCAAGCACGAGAAACGAGAACACATTGAAAATGTGACAGACGCAATGTGGCCACGAACTTCAGTCACTCCTGAGAATATCTAGCGAATCAATGAGATTATCCGTAAAGATCGGTGGGTTTTCGTACGTGATACGAGGGATGTACAGTATTTATGGACCCTAGCATAGAATACAACATTATTTTTTATAATCCCCTTGAGCGTGAAGACACTTATTCCACCTATGTTCAAGCATAGCAACACCTTTCTTGAAAAACTCGGGAGTCTTGATCACAGAAGAAGTCCTGCACTGCTGCCATAACAGCCTCATCGCTCTCAAATTTTGTTCCCCGAAGACTTTGTTTTAGCTTTGGAAATAAATTTGGATCTAAGTCAGGGAAGTAGGATGGATGCTCCATAACTTCAAAATGCATGAATTGCACTCATAGAAATAAGGCTCTTATCAACTGGGGCGTTGTCTTGATGAAAGAGAATTCCACGTGACAGTTTTTCTCTTCTTTTTTCTTTAATGCAATCACGAAGGTTTGTAACTAATGCTGCATAATATTGATCAGTGATTGTGTAGCCACGTTCCAGAAAATCTATCAGTAAAATTCCTTCGGCATTCCAAAAAACTGTAGCCATTATCTTTCCCGCTGAAGCCAGTTCACGAAATTTGCGTGGAGGGGGAGATCCTGGATGACGCCACTACATACTTTGTTGTTTGCACTCGGTATGGAAGTGATGAGCCCAAGATTCATCAACCGTAACAAAGCGATCAAGGAAACGTTTAAGATTACGGTTAAACAAAGCTAAATTGGCTATTGAAGAAGTGACTCTCACACGCTTTTGTTCGTGCTTCAACATTCGGGGTACCCATCTTGCTGACACCTTATGAAGCCCTAAATAGTCATCTATTTCGGTTCCAATCGTACCATTTGAAAAGCCTGTTATCCGCGCTACACGTCTTGTTGTCATTCGATTATTTTCTCAGATCATGTCATTCACAAGATCATTGTTTTCTTTAGTACACGCAGGTTTTTCTGCTACATTTGAACGCTGGAGACCAATTCTTTACTACTTGATAGGAAGGAGGAGAATCTCCAAACACGCCAACCATATCTGAATGAAGTTCTTTTGTAATTTTTGGTTTAGAAATTAACTATTAATAAATGGTTCAATCATTGAAAAGCTAACTTCTTGAGACGTTTAAATGGAGTTTTTAAACAGTTACTTATTTGATGAACTAATTAGGAGAATGAGATTAGATTGTACACTTCTGTGCAATAAAATTAAGCACACACGGCTTTGTTGCATTCATTAATAGCGGTTTTTTTCGAACGGTCTTAAGTTTTAGTCTTTTAATAAAGGTGTTATTTGCAAGTTATGGTGTTTTATCATTTATTGAAACTGCTGCTAGGCAATTAAAATAGACTAGAATTATACAAACTAAAATATTGTGAAAAATAGTAATAAGACGTGTGCTTAATTTTATTGCACAGAAGTGTACATATAAAAATATTCATATTTTTATTCTTATCATTGTATAAGTTGATTTAATTGGTGAGAATTTAGTACGTATGACCTTTTAAATTAAATAAATCGTTGAGAAAGCAACTTATTTTAAAATGATGCTATTACCTAGTAATAAATGTTTAATGTAATCGCGTTGCTGAGAATTATTTGAACCAACGGGATTTCATATTTGACAATTCGCAGAACAAATTATTTTCCACACTGTTAAATATTAATTACTAATAGCATAATTTGAAATTAAACTGTTAATTCAAAAATAAAAAAAGGAAGTACTCATTCCCCCCCAATTAAATCAATTAAACAATCATAAGGATAAAAATATACATTGTTTATCTGTAAAAAATTATTTGTTGAACAATTTAACTGCATAGTTAATTTTCAAACCCAAAATGTTTGGTTGCTCTTCCATGTTGTAGCACAATCACATCTGCCTGCAGCTACAGACGGTACTGAACTGCATATTTGACTAAATTATGGTTGTGTTTTTATCTAACCGCGCGGTTTCTTCATAAAAATCGCTCCCCGATCAATCGAAATCGCTCCGTCAGCCTACCGCCCTATCCCCGCCGGCTTGTCGGTACCTCTCCGCTTCCTCGCAGCTTGTTAGTCTGAATCATATCATTTAAAAACGTGCAGAGCGATTGCTGAGCGGTTTCAGGACCGCTCCGCTACCGCGCCGCCACCACGCCGCTACCGCCAGTCTGAATCTACCTTTAAGCAAGCTGAAACGCAATGAACTGTGAGGTGCTCCGTAGGCCTGCAAGATATTGCTCAACGTTTAGATCGCATTCCCAGGCGCCTGCGGTTCAAATCCCGCCGCTTATGATATTATTTATTTGAAAATCGTACGACACTCATTAATGACCAATAGAAAAATTAGTTCACGAGCCGTAACCAAGACAATAAAAAAATTTCTTGGAAATTTTTTGTAGGTAGACATTACTTCTTTTTAGAGTTTGTGTCGTTACGATTTTCTTACCGAATCTGCATTCGAGCATTAATTCATATCCGGAAATTATTTTTCGTGCATTCCAACAACGACCTAGTTTGCCCTCGCGTCCCGCTCGGGCAAATTATTACGACGTTGTTGAAACGCACTCAAAAAAATTTCCGGAAAGAATTAATGCTCTTATGAGATTATATGTGATAATTTATGTAATTCGCATTCAAGTGTTTTTTTTTTATTATTTGCGTATTATTTGTAACGTGAAGACATTGCTACACCTATTTTCTTTTAGTTTTTAAAATTATTTAGTGTCACAACGTCCATTTGCAAGGGAAGTTGCGGGAAAAGCTCTTTACAGATTTTTTAAATTTGAGAATAATTACGTAACCTAACAAAGCTTCTTGAAGTTTAAAACCTCTTGCTATTTAAAATTCGATGTTTGGTTAAATTTATAGATTAGCTTTTAAATTCCTCCAATTAGTTATGCTGTATGTATGTATAAAAATACCGGGTATGCTTTGACTTTCCCATAATTACAGTGATTATTTCCTTCATATCCATAATAATGCGTAATCACCATGGTTTCTGTCAATTTAATAATGACTAAAATTCAAACGTCAAAATTTAACCGCGGTTAAATTTATGTCAAAATTTAATCGCTTGTGCATAATTTTAACATGATTATTAAAGGTGCTTTACCAACTGAATTTTATCTATTTATTCAGGAAATAATCACGCCAAACATCCCGCGTGCATGTAAACTAGCCTGAATAAATTTTGACGATTTAATGTCAGAATGTTTTGCTCTGAAGAAATATATCTCTTAAATTTTCCGCTTCAAAATCCCTCGTGCTGCGCACTCGGGATTCTTGTTGAGCGGCAAATTTACTTGACAAATTTCTTAGCAAAACATTCTGACAGAAAACGTCAAAATTTAATCGGCTATTTTAATGCACTTGGGATATTACTGTTGACTATATACAAGACAGTGTGGCCATACGATTGTTGGCCGCCATTAACAGGCAAATTTGAGCTTAGAGATATACAGTGCCTTTCGAAATAATCGAACGTTTTTGAGTAGTCATTATTTTGGCGCTAGTTATTTTAACTAGTTGATGTTAGTTACACGTGCAGTGTTATTTTTGGACATTGACATTTCTCATTGGCGTTAGTTCGTAGTGCTTTAAGGTGTTACATGAAGTTTACAACCGGTTTCAGTTATGCTAGTTTACAACCGGTTTCAGTTATGCTAGTTTACAATAGATACAGCTAAATGCCGTCTTCCTGTTCCGTCTCCAAACTTCCCTGTTCTGTGCTTGGTCTTCTTCCAGGTTCCTCCATGGCTCTCCGAATACCCTCATTCCACGGTTTGCGTGGTCTACCTCTTTTTTTCTTAACCGGCGGCGACCATTTAAAGATCTTCATAAGCCACGTCGTCTCCTCCATTCTCCAATTCTGTCCACAACTGTTTCCGGTGCCTCCATTCTGCGCCTTATTTCCTCGTTCGTCACTCTATCTCGTCTCGATACCTTTGCGTTTTTTCGTCCATTTGAACTGTGTTTAGTCTTCGTTTCATTTCCGCTGTTACAGTCCATACCTCACTGCCATAACATAGCACCGACTCTACCATTAATTTACCTATTCTTTTTTTGTTTTTGTTAGAGATAGTATTGTCCCATTAAATTGATTTTAAGTACTTTGTAGTATACGAGTTCTGATCTCTTCTGTTCCCAAACCTTTTTCATCGATTGTATTGTAGCACCGAGGTATTTAAACCTTTCTACTTGTCTTACTGCGACATCTTCATTTATTAACACTTCATATTGTGCTTTCGAGTTGACTACTAAATACTCCGTTTCCTATAAACTTATGCTAAGGCCCCATTTATCGTAGCACCGATGTAATCTCTTTATCATATATTCCAAGTCGAACGCATCTTGTGCTATTACAACAAGGGAACAAATTAAATGCTCGGTATTTTATTCCTACTGCAGGTCATATTTTCTCGATATTTTGTCCAAATGCATGATTAGAAAATAAATGTTCGATAAAAATACTAAACGCTCGATAAGTGCATTGAGTGCTCGGTATAAAATTGATATGCATCCTAAGAAAATAAATGTTCCATAAAAATACTAGATGCTCTACAATGATAACGAACGCCCTTTATAAAATTCAAATTCTTATTAAAATAATAAACACTCGATAAACATAAAAGACGCTCGATACAAAATAAAGTTGCACGATACAAAATACAAATCTTTGGGCAAATAATAATAGACAAAACGTAGGTACGATAATTACAATCAATGCTCGGTATGAAATGTACTTGCTTTCTTTTGCTTGGCTTTTTTGTTTACCTTTAATTAAAGACAATGATTTTATCTAGGTAAACTTTGATACTCAGAAAGAATCTTTTTATTAAAAAAGTACATAACTTGATAAAATACAACAAAGGTATTTAAAAAAATCTATAATATAATTTTCCTTAATGTGTGTTTGTCTGTCTGCTGTGGCACAAAATCACGTTCCGGCTTCGCAGATGTTTATATTTGTTTAGGTTTTGTTTTGCTTATCTTAGCGGTCGCCTCGCAGCTTGACCTTCGGCGTATCCTATTTCACACGTACGCCACATGTGCGCGTAGCGCGCCGTTTGCTTGTATATAATAAATTCTGATAGGTAACACATAAACAACGAAACATCACTTCCTAAAAGGAAACTCTGATCATACATAAATAATGAAACAACATTAATTCAAGTAGATATTCAAAAAAAGAAGAAAAAAGTAATAATATAGTTCCATGGTAATAACATAACATACAAGTATAGTATAATCAAAAATAAATTTTTGGTATACATAAAAAACCGAAAAAGAGAAAGATTCCTGTATTCTATTTGAGATAGTATGAAAGCCTCATCATCTTCACCATCTGGTACCTGAGAATGATCGATGCAATTTTTTTCTAATTTACCAGGACTTATGGAATTTGAACCGAATTTGACGTTTTTTGCTATTGCACACTTGTTTTCTTTTCTATTCCTAATCTATCTTCTTCCTTCTTTTCTTTGGCGCATGCTTCTCAAATACATCACTCTCACTTTTCTTCAAATAACATGCACTGATACGCACACACGTCCATTCAGTTTTTCTAGTTTAGGCTGCGAGAAAATCGAACCTTTGAAACGCATTAAATTACGAGCGTTTATTAATACAATATGATAAAAAATTTCAATTAATAGTAAACTTCAGCTATAGAGCATTTGGTTTTTTAAGGTAGGGGAGACTGGTACATACTGGGACGGATTTTTTCTGACGGCCACAACATACACAAATTAATTTGAAATTGCAATTTTTAAAAATTGATGGATGCATAGATATCTTAGGTACCATATACCATAAAATAGGATTTTTTTCAATATATACTGTCTATGTAATCGCTGATGACCCACTATGTACTATGCATCCCACTATGTACCACCCCCTGGTACATACTGGGACACATCAAATACAAACAAAAACACCCACAATTTCACAAAAAATTTTTATTTATACATATCAAAATAATGTAGTAAAACAAAAAAAAATGAATATAAATTAATATATAGCATATGTCGTCAGATCATAGTCAAAATTTAATTTTTTTGAGGCCCTTTCTGTTCCCCCTGAAACTTGTGGGGCTGGTAACTTCATAACAACATTGTCTGCAGATATCACATCTTGATCTTTATTAGTTGGGAATTCAAAACTCCATTTATGTCCTCTTTTCAAATATGTAACATGGTAGTCGAGGTTATCTATCTTTTCTATTTTTCCAATAAAATATTTTAGACTTTTCTTAGAACAGTATTTCACTAATATAAAATCTCCTTCTTGAATTTCTTCGGTTTCCTCATCTTCAAAAACTTCTGACCACTCGCTTTCAGGTTCTTCTATCTCCATATCGCTTTCAGAAGAACTTGTGTCTTCAAAGACCACACGTTTTACTCTCTTAGTTTTAGCTCTTCTTTCTTTTTCTTTTTTCTTTGCCATTTTAATTTCGTGTGCTTTTTCTATTTCTTCCTTATTTGGAGTATCTGTGAGAACCAAGGATCTTGCTTTCTTCCTTCCTTTCCCAGATAATTTTCTTTCTTGTGCCTTTAAATGAGGACGTACCTGTTCAGGAGAAATAAATGTTTTTTCTGTAGATGGTGGTGGTGGTGTATGTCTGTGTTCGTCATCAGTGTGGGGTACATGCTCATTTTCTTGTTGAAAAGACGATTCAAAATTTTTTGAAGATGGCTTCAACTCTGCAGAAGTTGAAGGCTTGTATTTTCTATCAGTTACATATGATGAAAGATACTCTGATTCATCCACGATGTTTGAATTGAAAGGAAAAATACCAGATTTTTCAAACGCTTTTATGATGTTTGAAGGAGTAAGTGCAAGGGGTAAAGATTTGCCAACAATAGTTGCAATATCATAGATGGTTACTGGGACTCCAGGGTTGCTAAGCAGCCATTCATCCATAGATTTGTTGTAATAATTTTTGAATGGTCCGTAGCAGCAGATGTCTAGAGGTTGCAGCCTATGGCTGCAATGAGGAGGGAGTGTCAACACGATTATATGGTTTTCCTTGCAGAGTCTAACAACTTCAATGTCGTAATGGCTTTCATGATTATCCAATACGAGGAGGATTTTGTTTTCATCACTATGGTTAACGTGCTTCAAAAAATGTTTCATATATTCAACGAAATTGCGACCTGTCATCCAGCCACTGGCATTCGCTGCCCCTGAAGATCCAGGAGGAGCCCCTGTTATCATGCGAGGCTTAAAATTTTTTCGCGGAAAAACGAAAAAAGGTGGTATATATGTTCCATTGGCACAAATGGTACCACACATTGTTACAAGCGTACCTCGCTCACCGCTAGTCATCTTACCAACCTGCTTTTGCTTAACAGATGCTAAAATTTTAGGGGGTTTGTGAACAGTGGTCACGGCGGTTTCATCGCAATTGTATATTTGGTGTGGATGGAATTTATATTTTTCTAAAAGTGTTCGTACATTGTCAAAAAATTTTTGAACGTTGGCTTTATTAAAACTTGTGGCCCGCCTTAGGCTTGTAGGCTCTGGAAGACGTAAAGTCAAACCTGGATGTCTTCCCCTGAATGCACATATTCAATCATTACCTGCAGATTGATTTCTTTCCCATGACGGTGGAACACTTTTGCCATTGGCTTTGGCGTATTTGAATGCAAGTTTTTGGGTGTCTTTTATGGTGAGACCATAACACATTCTAGAAGCTTCAATTAAATATTCCATGAGGAGGTTTTCCTCATCTCTGGTAAAAATACACTTAAATCCGTGTTTTCGTGCGAAATCAAATTTGTCTTTTTCAAGGCTCCTTTGGTATTTTATTACTTTGCGTTGCAGAGATGACCTTGAAATATTAAGCTGCTGTGCTGCTTTACGTATTGACAGCTCTCTAGATACAATCTTAAGTACCGCTTCCCTCATATCTTCTGCTTTTTCCGAATGCAAAGCCTGACTGTTCCGGAACTGGCTACCCAGCTGTTTTCGCGGTATGCGCGGCATGGTCAACAATGTCTGCTGAAAACATTTTTTATTAAATACTTAATTAAACTGTACCTATCTTTATTTTAATATAAAATGTACGTCTTATAGAACAAACATTTTGGTATCTTGATAAAGTGGTACATAGAGGGACACTACAATAAATTACTTTAACCTGTGTATTTTCATTGTTCTTATTATTTTCTTTGGCTTAAATATGATTTAAATTTAATAAAAATCAATAATAATTCATATTAGCTCAAATTGTGGTGTCCCACTATGTACCGACAAAATTGTCCCACAATGTACCACTAATCATTATTTCATAATTAATTGTTTTTCAAATCTACCGCCAAAGTCGGGTGCAAAACCAGGTCAGTACTGTTTATGGTAATCACGTTTGAGGTTATATGCAAAATATCAGACTTTTATACAAACTAATGACGAAATTATTGACACCCATACACAAGTGAAGAAAAAAAGATTAGGGCTATTGTTGAAACGCAAGTGCAATATATAAAAAAATTATAAACGTACATTAAATACGGCTGGTAGCAAATGGCACTAACACTGCACAAGGGTTAAATACGGAATGACGTTCCTTAAAAATTACACAGATGGCGGAAAAATTCAATGACCCACTATGTACCTCTGCCCACTACGTACAATCGTCCACAGAACTAATGTCACCCCGAACGCCAGCTTGGCTATTTCGATAGGCAACACATTTAACGTCACTTGACCGAATGTTTCCTAGAGGGTAGTACACACAAAGCGTGTCACCGGAAAGCAATTAGGCAGAGAGAAAGTAGACATTTTAGAAGCAAATCCTTCCTTTTAATATTTCGGTGGTGAATCACAGGGGGTTACAGTTTATTTGTATTAAGCAGATTTTATTTCACTGCTGTTGTTAATATTATTTGTTATTTATAAAATGTAGAAACAAGACATGAAGTCATTCTGGTTGAATATAAACTTTAACAGATATTGATTAATGAAATTGTTGAAGAATTTAAAGATTTTCGTTTATTGTTAAACGTTTTAAGTGATTGAGGAATCACCATTGCTACCATCTTCCCGAAGTTTAATTTAAAATTAAAATAGTTTTTTCTACCGCTAAAGGCACAACACTGGAAACCTAGATTTGACAAACAAATATTTATCTTGTTTTCACAATTTGAAACACAATTTAGTAGAAACTTGAAAAATAAGAAATAATTTAAATTGTTCTACTTGAGGAACGTGAAAATTTTTGCGAAACTGAAAGATTAATTAAAAGGTTTTAAAATTTAAACATATACAGTGGAACTTCTATTTACAAAGTCCCCAAATTCAAGAAGAAAATCATTAAAAGGAAATTTCGTAAAACAGAAAATCATTTAAAATAGCCTAATAAATGCAACTTCCGAAACGTCTTGTGATAAACACCCTAGACTGTGGAAAAAGTCCGATAAAACAAATCATAATAGACCACTGCCAAAAATTATATCATTCAGAGAACAACTGCAACTGGTTGTTTTCCAAACAGCATTTTATATGTATATGTGAATGTGAGCAATTTATTCTATATTTTTATCTACTCTAGTGGGGCAACTAACTCATTACGTCACTAATTTGACACTATTTCCGTTAGGTAATGAAGCTCATTACACCACTCAGTTATGTAATGGCTTCATTACCTTCATAACGTCAACTTTAGCACTTGTTGCATAAGTAGCTATTATATGTTCCTCACTTGTAAACATCAATTTATCAAGTTACTGTATTCACCTTGAAAATGTCTCTTAACTGGCTAGCCTGTAAAATTTCCTTCCTTAGTATGTGTCATATTGATGAATTTAGTTGCTTGTCAGTTTGACATTGTGAATAAATGGTAAATTTATAGTTATTTACAAGTGAGGTACAAATAAAATATTCAACAATACACGCAAGGTAGACGGGTTTTACTGGTTCCAGAAGGTGACTGGCTCGCCAGTCATATCGTTCTGTCCGCCAGTAAAAACCCTCTTACCATGCTAGTAATGTTAAATACTATAAACATGTATTGTAACAATTTCATCATTGCTTTTCATTTTCACTTAGAATAACCTTATTGGTAATTTTCAACCGTATCTTTTTTTATATTGTGACAAGTGTTTCATAAAAATCTTTTTAAAATTTCATTTAAAAAAGGAGGCTTGTTTAAATTAATTTCGGTGTGTGGTGCCACTTTTTTCATTCAGTGAAAAAAGTGACATTTTGCTTTTAATTTAGGAATGAACGATTTTAAATAGATGTTTCCTTAGTTACCAGAACTGACCAACGCACTTGACTAAAATGAGGGCAAATAAAATTCTATACAAAATATGCTTGGATTTGAATATTTAATGAAATTTTTAAAAAATCTTATAGGCAACTCGTGGTAGCGTGCTTATTTTTTCACGCGCGTGGATTCTTAACCCTCCACACTTGTGAAAAAAAGTTGCACTTCTAACACTTGTGGTCTAAATAACTATTATATGGCTGTAAATACAATTGAACGATTTCTAACACTCTCTATAAAAAGTATATTTTGATTTAAATAAATTTCGATGACAACTATGGTATCAAAAGCGGAAAATTTTAAATAAAGGTAAGCGTACCAGGTGTTTTTCAGGACGAAGATTCTGGATAAAACTATGACACTTAAATTAATTTAACGTTTTTTGCATCTTTTGGCACTATTGTGTTTAGAAATATTATCAGTATTTGAGATATGACGTCATTAACATTTCGTTTAAAATATAAACATTACTATTTAGTAGTGCATTAAGTAAATAATAAAAAAACAGTTCCATAAGGTTAACTTTTATCGCACAAGTCCATGTTATATATATCCAATTTAAAAACAACACTTCTAAGCCGTTCTATAAGTTTTTAGGTTACCTACTCTAGTAATTTTTATTTTTTGTTGATTTTTACTTCCTTGCACAATAAAGGAAGTATTTGATCTACACCAAAAATTCGAAATTGAGTTTTCAACAGATCTTCACGTTTTCTAGTCCCCTGAACCCAAAAAACATGTTTTGGTTCATTGGTCTGTCAGTGAACAGAATATCTCAAAAACGAAAAGAGGTATGGCGTTGAAGCATCATATATAAGTTTTGTGTACTATCTAGACGCGACGGCAAGCTTTTGAAGAAAGTCTCATAACTGGAAGTATGGTGTTTACTTTTTCAAAAACGGCCCCAAAGGTTTTTTTCGAAAGTTTACATTTTTATTACATTTTTTAATGTGTATTGACGTGAGATAGTTGATTTTCCAGTTGAATACCTCTAAAATGGGTTTCATTTGTTTGTTTTTTCTTTTTTTACTAACTCCTATTTTAAATAGAACACCCGGTATATTATTACATTTTTGAATTCTGCTTACAATTTTAGAGAAAATTTGTCTCTTGAACTAACGCTCTATTTTGTACGGTTTCTGTAGAATTCGTAATTTTTGAAAAATGTTGACAAATACAAACTTAAAAATTAAAAATCAAATTTTTGGCTAATTATAAGATCACTGTAAAAGGAAGTTCCGTGCGTGTATCACACCAGATTTTTGAATAACTTTTAAGGTCCTGAATTTCTACATACAGTGGAACTTCTTCTTAAGGAACTTCAGTTTTACGAAGTTCTCTGTTTAACGATTTTTTACAGATATTCCGCGGTTCGAATAATTTACCATATGATTTTTTGCTCTATTTTACGAATTAAAATTCCATTTATGTGTAAGTTACACACGAGTGCGTAGCACGAGTTCTGTAAGCACACAATTATATTAATGATGCATTATCACACATGCATTGTACAAAATTGTATCTACGACTGCCTAAAATTGAGAAAAGTGCATTAAGAGAAATGTCAGATCTGTCATTTTTAAAAATATTTTAGTGGGCAAATGCCATTACGTCATGCATTTGACACTATTTCAGTTAGGTAATAAAGCGATTACACCACTCAGTTAGGTAATGAAGCCATTACATAACTGAGTGGTGTAATGAGCTTCATTACCTAACGGAAATAGTGTCAAATTAGTGACGTAATGAGTTAGTTACCCCACTAGAGTAGATAAAAATATAGAATAAATTGCTCACATTCACATATATAAAATGCTGTTTGGAAAACAACCAGTTGCAGTTGTTCTCTGAATGATATAATTTTTGGCAGTGGTCTATTATGATTTGTTTTATCGGACTTTTTCCACAGTCTAGGGTGTTTATCACAAGACGTTTCGGAAGTTGCATTTATTAGGCTATTTTAAATGATTTTCTGTTTTACGAAATTTCCTTTTAATGATTTTTTTCTTGAATTTGGGGACTTTGTAAATAGAAGTTCCACTGTATATGTTTAAATTTAAAAACCTTTTAATTAATCTTTCAGTTTCGCAAAAATTTTCACGTTCCTCAAGTAGAACAATTTAAATTATTTCTTATTTTTCAAGTTTCTACTAAATTGTGTTTCAAATTGTGAAAACAAGATAAATATTTGTTTGTCAAATCTAGGTTTCCAGTGTTGTGCCTTTAGCGGTAGAAAAAAACTATTTTAATTTTAAATTAAACTTCGGGAAGATGGTAGCAATGGTGATTCCTCAATCACTTAAAACGTTTAACAATAAACGAAAATCTTTAAATTCTTCAACAATTTCATTAATCAATATCTGTTAAAGTTTATATTCAACCAGAATGACTTCATGTCTTGTTTCTACATTTTATAAATAACAAATAATATTAACAACAGCAGTGAAATAAAATCTGCTTAATACAAATAAACTGTAACCCCCTGTGATTCACCACCGAAATATTAAAAGGAAGGATTTGCTTCTAAAATGTCTACTTTCTCTCTGCCTAATTGCTTTCCGGTGACACGCTTTGTGTGTACTACCCTCTAGGAAACATTCGGTCAAGTGACGTTAAATGTGTTGCCTATCGAAATAGCCAAGCTGGCGTTCGGGGTGACATTAGTTCTGTGGACGATTGTACCAGTTACCCCTACATACATATTTAATTAGAATAGCGAGCAGAACTTACCGTGCAAATGATATATTTTATATTGTCGGTTTTGTTAAAATAAAAAGCATTTCCAACTAAGTTAACATGCATTTTTAATTTTTTATCGAGCATTTATTATTTTTTTAGCTTGCAAAACGCATTAAAATATCGAATGTTTATTACCACCCTTACAACAATAGCATAATTATACATGGTCACATTTAAATACTGTGCAGAATATTAGTTTTTCAGGGCAATAGATGATAAAATTTGACCCGCTTGTGACGCCAATGAATTATTTGACACTGACAATTTACAATTGTCAGATTTGAAAGGTTTTATTTTCTTCCATAACCAAATGAACAGGTTCTACCAACCTCTTTTAGAACAACTTAAAAGTAACTAAATATTTTGCCTGTTAATGGCGGATATTCGCGTCGACCAATAGCGGCGAAGACATCCCTATGGCCACACTGTCTTGTATATAGCCACTGTACCCATAATACTAAGGTCACTATATCAATAAGGTACCGCCATTCCATTCCTCGCGTGAGAATGTGAGAAAATTGTGAGATAAGGATAACAAATACAAATTTCCCAAGTGCAATAGGGAAGACACTACTTTTTGGGGATTTTCTTTTTGGTGTAATGGCACTTGTAAAATGAGGAATCTGTTAGGTTATGTGTTTTTATCCCCAGTTGGAGAAAATTGTGCGACAAGGATAGATATAAAAAAATCACTAATGGCGGTACCTTATTGATATAGTGACCTTACATAATACAGAGCCAGATGATATACAGAGTACCGCCATGTCCGCCATGTTTGTTCCTTTGTCATATGCGTCACTTTGAGGTTAGTAACACAATTCCGTCAACGTGACATTTATTGGCAATCCGAAATTTTACTTAAAATTGGCAAGACTGTAAGTCTATGTCAAATTCGACGTTAGTAGGTTAGGTTTTGTTTGTTATTTGACACAAACTGATGGAAAACATAACCTAATAACCTCGAATTTGACTTAGACTTACAGTCTTGCCAATTTCAAGTAAAAATTTAGACATAACTCAATCAGTCCTTGCTGATGGGAACAAAAATGGCGGCGATGGCGGCATTTTCACTGATCAAAGAATGGCGGTACTCTCTATATCTACTGGCTCTGACATAATAAAATACCAATAGCCATCTAGCGGCACAAAAAAATTTACGTGCAAACAAAATTCAAAACCTGTAAGATGTCATTCTTTTTATCTACTTTGTGTTCGTACTGAGGCTATTACGATACTCGTTTGCGTATCGTACTAGACAAAAAGCGATGCTATAATAAAAATACTAAAAACAGTAATTAATCTTTTGAACGTTGGCAGCCATAGGTACTTCGCTCGTTTACATATCGAACTGCCTTTATTGTACCGCACAAATGCTGCCAACTGCCGGGAAGTTCCCTAAATTTTGAAATTTTATTTTTTTTTTATTAAAAAAGTGGCGAAGTAAATAAAATACTGTGTGATACACTGTTTATAAGGCATTTTGTAGCACTTACTCGTATAAAACTCGTATCATAATATACTACGAGTATTAAGACACCCGGTAGTATGTGCTATGCAAATAATAGTTCAAGAACACCAATTTCTTAAGTATCATATAGTTTAACGTTTCGACACATTACAGAAATAAGTAATGTCTTACAGATGTGAAATTTCATTAACAAGAGACTTGTTGAAAGATTTCTAAACTCATATTAAACTAATTTGCCTGTATTATCACTTCGATTAAATATAAAAGGGAGATACTTTTAT
Source organism: Agriotes lineatus (assembly GCA_940337035.1). Taxonomy (NCBI): domain Eukaryota; kingdom Metazoa; phylum Arthropoda; class Insecta; order Coleoptera; family Elateridae; genus Agriotes; species Agriotes lineatus. The sequence continues at coordinate 25,149 of CALNHX010012336.1, forward strand.
GTAAATTTAAACGTGTAAAATGACGACGTGCCATTGTCATGGAAATTACTAGTAATTTAGTTAACTGCAGAATACTGTTCATTATACTTATTTTGTAAATAATATTTTAAAATATTTTGCAGTTATTAAAATATAATATACAAATCTTTATTTGAGTTTGAAGTTTGGAAACACATGCAAAATGTCTATATGTTACCATTTTGTTCGATTCCATCCATGAAGCATACTCTTACATACATCGCAACAAAAATAACGTTTCACACCCGATTAATAGAGAGAAAGTCTCTACTGCAATAATGAATGCCCAAGCTCAGTCAAAACTTAAAGAATTAATCCATATCAATGAAGATAAAATTAATCCTCCCGTCAACGATATCGAAGAAGGCTGGATAAAAGCTAGAAGCCGCCGACGTAAAAATTCCGCTATCATAGGCAATAACAGTAGTACAAACACAAATTCTACTATAAAAGGGGTTCCCAAAACAATTACATTGCATGTCAGTCGCCTGTCACCTGACAGAAGTTAAATGTGAACTATTTTCGTCGTTAAATCCAAATGTTTACTCGTCATTCAAGGTGACTATTTTTGAGGAAAACTTCTGCAAAGCCATGGATTCCACCAAATGGCCGGGACTACGCATGCATTCGACGTTTTTTTTACCGGAAACAAACGAAAG